>APFE030564549.1:0-16332 GCA_000404065.3 Pinus taeda | reverse complement strand
AAAATTGGCATAAATCCTTAATATACGCTTTGTGGGCAGACCGAATAACGAGAAAAGCTTCCATCGGCACTTCTCCCTTTAATTTAGTTTATGGGAAAGAAGTGGTTCTTTCGACTCACTTAGCAATTCCCTCTTTGTCTCTAGTTCAATACATTGATGAAGTACCAACTTCCTCATTACACCTAAGACAAATGGAAATAATCAAATTAGAAGAACAACAAGAACAGGCTAAGAAAACACATGCTCATCATCAAGCACTAGTAAAATCCTCTTTTGTTTCAAACATAATGACCAGAAAAGATTTTTTGATGGGAGACTTAGTTTTAAAATGGGACAAGGCTCATGAAGAAAAGGGGAAACATACAAAATTTCAAAGAATGTGGCTTGGTCCTTTTCAAATTGTAGAAGTCATAGTTCCATCAACGTTTGTGTTACAAGATTTAGCAGGTAAAAGAGACTCTTTGCCTGTCAACGGAAAAATTTTCAAGAAATATTTTCCATAGAAGATTATTCTTCTATTTTTGTAGAGTAATAGTTTTTCTTTTCATAATAAAACCAGTTGTGAATGGTTACATTAGGCATTTATGAAAAAGACACCAACTCTCTTTCAGATTTTGATTTTTCGCTTGTATAAATGGCAAATCTTTTGGAAAATTGATCTTTATTATTGAAAGGTATAGTTAAATACTCTAACCTAGATATGACACTAGTTTCAACTTCATAAAGTTTGAGGAAAACAACCTTTAGCAAAGAAATTGTTTTATATCAGTGAATGAAAGGTATCAATAACAAAATAAAGATTCTTTGTAGAACAGCTACTTCCAAAAACTCTACCATTGTCGTCCAGAGCTATCTTAAGGAAACAATGACTTCCTCCCTGCTAAGGAAATCACAAATTTCAGAGGAACAATCCAAGGATACACTTCATCTTGAAGAATGATAGGTCTCATCACGATCCGGCTTATCATAATCACAAATATTATAACTTGCTGACTTTGCCAAATACTGCATACCACAACAGGGAAATGACTCAAGATTGTTACAATCAAAAGGCAAGGGGTCTCATCATGAGCTAGATTGTTCAGCAAAGTTATAAATCGAGTGAATGACTATGTCATAAATTGGCTATCAAACCAAGACATTGTTCTTTAAGAGTAAAAAGAAAATCAAAGCAATAAGTGTGGATGTGGTTCTTCTTTGGAGTTGTAGGTTTCTTTAAGTTGGATAAGGATCATTGCTGGGGTCACATGACCCTGTCGAGCTTAACGCCTGCTTGGCGGAGGCTCTACCTACGACAATGACATACTTCAAACTGTTTACAGAGAAAGACTTTTTTTATTTTACAGCACAAGTAAGACTGATGTAAATACAAGGACTAACTTGAGGGAGCAAATAATCAAAGTTGAAAATAGCTGAAACAAAATGTCATTGACATGTTAAAGCATAATGTACTTTATCTTTCCATAATAAAGTTTAGTTTTCTGAAAAATTTTCTGTTTTGGAAGTTTAGAAAATTCAATAGAAACACAGAGATAACTGGTTCTTCCAAGTGAATCGTCAATTGTTGTGGCCACCAACAGCCTCCCTCCTTATGAAGTGTTATTGCTAATACTAAATAAGTGGGGACCCTTAGTCAAAAATAAAAAAAAATCAATTAGTGCTTATATTTCCTTTTAGATAAAACTTACAACATCATGGACTTAGGAAAATACCTTTGAAGAATCTAAAAAGCTTAAGTTTCATGATGAAGAAAGTAAATTCACTCCTTAAGAGATATCGCATCGCGCAAAGAATGATAGGGTACCTTCTAATGAGCCAAAATGATAAAAAACGTGAAATTGCGACGCGAAACTCCATCGCATCGCATGCATTAATGAGCACTCACGTTGAAAAACCTTAAAATCACCGATATGCGATATCGCATATCGCACATCGCAAAAATCGCATAAATTACACATAATGATTATAACAATTAAATGATCTGCGATCTTGCGATATTGCGATATTGTGACCAAGCAACCTTGCGATAGAACAGCACGATAAGATTTCGGTAATGCGATGCAACGATCTGCGATATCGCAAAACAAATCGCAAGACCTCTCCATCACAGTTGGTTCTGGCTCATTATTCGAGAAAACGTTTTTTAGGCCAAGAACTGGTCATGCACTTTAATGCGAATTAATGAGTTGTTTCCAGTTGTTAATGAAATATGGTGTTGTGTTTTTCGAGGAACTAGTTCACGTAAGGTGGCGTGTTTTTGCATATCTTCGGCATTTAAAGTTTTCTTGTCATTATTTTTATCATTACTTCCACCTCATTTGTAAACTGCAGGAACGAAGGACAAAAGTTTATACAAGGCAGTATGCAGGAAACTAGGAGGAGGAAAGGTAGTACTCCAATCTCCATTTGGGAAGGCACACCTAATCTACTTAAGGAAGAGAAAGAGCCGCAGAACTCTTCTGAGGCATCCATCACAGATATCTCATATACAGCCATGGTTGAATGGGTACTGAACGATGCTGATACCAGAAACAGGCAGTTTAATGCTCAGGGTCAAGAGCTCACGGAATCACTATTTTTACAAATTTTGAGCTTTATACCTGATAAGAGAAAAAGGCGCAAAAGGTGAAAAACGCATCAGGGAAGCCCGGATCAAGGAACGAAGGCAGTTTCTGATGCGCGATTAGTGCCTAGCGCTAATTGCGCATCGCCGAGAAAACTTGCTTGAGAAGGAAGGATTCTAATTACTCAGTCACCTGCAAGCCCCGAAAATTGCAAGAAAGAAACGATAGAAACAAACTGGAAACAAAAAGCTAAAGAAAAAGCAGAAGCAATCCAAGGGTTAACCAAGTTGAAATGGGATTATTACCAGGCATACATGGTAAAGCCACATAGTCAATGGATGACTCTCAAGTATATCATCGATTTCGCTGAGAAGATAGTGCCAACTCTTGCCGATTTTGATTGCTTAACTCAACCAAAGGCGGAAGACAGTTAGCCGAATCTACTTAGGCAAATACTGAATGCTTACAATGTTAAGGAGCAAATACATAAAAAGTTAGATATTAGATTTAATTTTAGAAATAGTTTTGCTTAAAAAAAGGACGGTCATTTAAACCGAATCTTGAATTTCTGTAAATAAGTTATTTAGTTAGTAGTATTTAAACCCTTCTCATGCATTTAGAGAAGGGTCCAGAAATTTGTCAAAAACTTGTCCTCAGAACATGCACTTTTGCACCCTCCGAGGAGATTTTGATGAATGAATGGAACAGGGTTTATTGGTATTTACATTTGATATCTGCTACTGATGTTGCACTTCTTTACTCTTAGTGGATGTTAAATCAAGGAGAGATAAATCAATTGTCACTTGAAGCTCATGAGTAGGACTAGTTATAAATGGTACTTTTATCTCTTAACCATTTCTACTTATGCGTTAAAGTGATGCTCAGTTTTTAGTTGTTTATATATTACAGCGTGGATGCCTAAGTTATCATTTGGCACTTTTGTACGGTGATAACTATTTATTTATGCTTAGTGTATGAATAACTCATTTATGCGATATGTTTTCACAACTGTTTCATCTAACTTTTTATACGAAGTAGTTCATCTTTATTGAATTCTTTTCTCCTAATAGCTGAATGATCTTTATTACCAGTTATTGTTTGAAATTCTTTTAGATCGCATAGAAGGAAGATCACACCCCAGGTTAGCATAAATTTAGATGTTTTTCTGTTTATTAGAATACAATAGCATAGCATTAGATTAGAATTAGGATAGAAGTATTCCATTTAGAACAGAAACATCCATCTTTCTCACACACACACTGAATTGGGAAATTGGTCCCATATCCCCAGTCGGACCCGCTATACCAAACGGATAAGGAGCTGCCAGCCAAGGTCCGGACCGGGCGGGTATCCCCCTTGTTGTAGACCCGATTTTCGAGGTCTTCAACACCTTCCTGGAGTTTGTGACTAGAGGCGTTGCCATGGGCCTTGTTACTGCTCAAACTAGAAGGGGGCCTAAAAGGGACTCCTAAAGGGACAACTGTGAGGTCAAGGGAAATAATGGAGACTTAGCCCGCTGTCACCCCAACTAAGACTCCCTACTTTTTATGGACTTTCACCGATGGGAGGAGACCTGGTATATGGAAGTAACTTGCGAAGGATGAATCAACAAATGAATGTGAAGTGACCTTAATGATCCTTTTCCTAGAAGGGGGTTAAGAATGGAGCTTACTTGCTCTTCAAGAAAGGTACAAAGGTTTCTAGGATAAGGAAGTGAGGATTTGAGTTAGGTTAGAGGAATATGCCTTGTAAAGGAGTTTCCCAATCCTAAAATCATTATTGAACTTGACTTCCTGAATGGTTCTTGAAGAATTGACTTTTCAAAGGTATGGGACCATGTTGATTTGTGTAGCTTGGGAGGTACTCCAAGCCCTAGGGTTCAGGGTTTGGAGGACAAAGCTTTACAAGGGTAACTTGTGGGCTTGGAACCCAAGTATGGGGTTTTGGCACCCATCGTGTTTTTGGGGCAAACCCATGATGGATTCATGACATGTGATGAATGTGGATGATAGTGCTTGGAAAGACGATTCCAACGCATCGAAAATCATCCAAATCTGAGTTGTCATTAAAGAGATATGAATTTTTGAAGTTGACATAATTAATTAATTATCAAGTAGGCCGACTTGATAACTGTCACTTCAAATGTGATGTTGAGCCTTCATGTGTATAAATATGAAGCGTATTGAGTCATTTTAGAGCATCCATTTGTGGCAATATATCTCTAAGAAGAGCTCTGAAATTTCGTGGAGGAATATCTCTGTTTAGCGGCACCAAGAGGAGGGTAAAGACAACATGAAAGAGGCCAAGGTACAGCGGGGGTACTTCTGTGTGAAGGTTGTTTGTTGTAGGTGACAACGAAGTGTGTAAAGGGTTGTTTGAAGGCATGTTTAAGGGTTGTTGTTAACTATGGATACTGGGCAGTGAAGGTCGTAGGGCTGTGGAGCAAAACAGAGTTGCGTAGAGGTTGTTTGGTGGTGTTTTGGAGGAGGTGGTAACCCTACAACAACAACTGTGCTAGGCTGCAAGTCGTAGCCAGTAGCTAGGCCGTCTCTAGGGCTGATTTTTGGGGTTAAACAAGGCAGACAGGGGTAACGTAGGAGTGGAGGCACCTTCCCTTGGTGAACCGTAGCCTTAGAAAGCTTGCATTGCTGACTGTGTGTTGGGTGGAGGGCAGTGTGGTGTGCCCTACGCAGTACAATGACAGCAAGTGCAAGAAGTGGACAACAATGTTTTGGAGAGATGTATTGGGTCAAGGCTTGACCGTGTTTGGATAAGTTTTATAAGCAGCTTGTTGGAGCCAATTGGAGGACATTCTGAGGTGGTGTAATGTCTTCCTAGGTGCAGATTCAACAGTGATAGTATCGGGTGTCATAGAGTTGGTTGGAGGGAAGTGTGTTGGCTACCTAAAGTAGCCCTAGACGAGCTATCTTGAAGGACGAAGAGCAGTTGAAGGTTGGGTGAAGGACAGTGCCGAAGTGCAACACTTTGATGGACTAAAGTTGTTGCTAATGTGGTAGATTGGAGCTCGGGAATTGGCCAACCTAGAGAGCAGTTGATGAGCCCGTGTTCATTGTAGCAGACGTGACTTGCAGTAGTGATAGCAGGCAACCCTCTTGGAGTCTTGATGTGTAGATGCCTCGATGGACTAAGGCACTACTAGTGCGCAGTACGAGTGCGATAGACCGATAGGACAAGATACGACATAGAAGTGCTGCAACCAAGTTTGTCATTGTATCTTGTAACCATAGACTGTTGTATTTATCATATTTGGATTAATATAACGAAGATTCGTGATTGTACATTATTGTACAATTTTGTTTAAAACCGTGTATCATTCTGCGTATTGATTTACTGTGTTATATTTCTGCTGTGCAAAGTAGTTTATGGTTGAGATTCTTGGTTTGGTAGCGTTAGTGATTTTAAGACTCTAACCTAGACCCAAGACCGTGGAAATTCAACATGGTATCGGAGCATGTTTGAGCTACTTTGGAAGTGAGTAAATTAGAGTTGTGCGCAGAGATGTACAACTTGAGAGGGAGTTGGTCACATTGTGTGAGTGAAGGGTTCACTACAATGTCGAAGTTGCAAGAAGGTATCTGATGTGAGAACAGGTTGGAGGGGTTGTCCAACTATGGAAGGAAAGGATCAAGTTGCTATTGTAGGTCAACAAGATCTGGGATTTTGCCGAGAAAGAGATCAAGAAGCCCACTGACCCTAAGGAGTTGGAAATATGGGAAGATTTGAATGCGAGGGCGAGACTGATCATCCTAGATGGTGTGAGGGATGCCCTTATACCTCATTTGTTTGGGAAGAACACTGCACATGAGATACGGATGTCTCTTCAGAATTTGTTCTAGATTAAGAACGAGAACCGGGTACTGGTATTGGAGGACAAGTTGAAATCCACTAAGATGATCAAGGGTGAAAGTGTGACCTCGTATCTGACGAGATTTTCTCAGGTCAAAGATGAGCTTGCCGCCATCGGTGTGACTATCTCAAATGGAGATATGGTAAGGATTGCCTTGAAAGGTTTCACTGAGGAATGGAAGCCCTTCATCAAAGGAATCGTTGCCAGGGAGAAGCTGCCAGACTGGGATAGGCTTTGGGATGACTTCATTCAAGAAGAGTTGCGAGACGAGGATCTTCAATCGAAGCAGAAAGCTTTAGATGATGACGTGGCTCTTGCATCACGAATGAAGGGTAAGCAAAAGGACTTTAGTAAAGTCAAGTGTTTCAACTGTGGCGAGATGGGTCATTTTTTGTCGAGATGTCCGATGAAGAAGAAGGGAAATGATGAGAAGAAGAAAGGAAAGTAGTTCTGCGGTGTTGTCGCTTCAGCAGAGATGGACGATCTCTCAAAGAGATTGGAAGAGGAGGAGTTGTTGGCTTGTTGAGACCTGACCTAGGTTCGGAGTTAATTAGCCAAACAAATCCCGGTACTATTAGCCCTTTCGGCAACAGTCCGCAGAGCGTGGACTAAGGTCTCACTCAAAGTAGTATGGGAGGGTGCTAGAACCAGGTTTCCGCACCCTTGAGATGTCTGAGAGGTTCGACTGGTCCCATTGTTTGTCCCTGCGCGCACTTCCCTGTTCCTCACGCCTTGATACATTGCCTTCACGCAACCCTAACCAAGGGTTGTGGAGCCTCCACGCTGCCATAACCGCGCTCTGCGCTGTTACCCGAGATCTTACTTATCTTTTTATACCAGTTAATTACCCTCACTTACTTGGATGTCTTACGTTATAATTAGTTATACAAAACATTCATATAAGTTCGCGCAACAAATAAACGGTATACTTGCAAATTATACCCAATCATATATATTAAAACAGGAAAAGATGCACAGAAATATGGTAAAATTCTCTTTATTGATTCTTCCAACGGGTACAGACTCGACCTGCCCTGTGCACTCAGTTGCAGGGGTCTACCCATTCAGTTGCAGACTACTTGGCCTCTGCGCACTCAGCTGCAGAGCCTTCCCCTACTCTACGACCCAAAGACACTTTACACTGTTACTTAATCACTTAGACTTCTCATGCTCTTCTATTCTATCTTTTCAAATAATTATCTTATACACTTAGAGCCTCGCTCTATTTATACAATCCCATGGTCCGCGGACCATGGGTAGGTCTATCCAGCTGACATTACATTACAAAAACTAGGGCAGACAACCCTGTGACTCTATTATGATTTCGTGTCTCGCCCGCAATTCGCGTAGCTTTTTACCAAAGTATTCGGTCAAAACTTGGGCTTTAAGCCCCAAAACCTGCCTTGGGGGGATTCCATGCCCAACAGGCCCCCAACACAAACATCGTGACTCACCCTGGAGTCACTCTGTCGACGTGAAGATCTTTGTGTGGAGTCCTTCCAATTCTGCTTGAACTGTAGCAAGGTCGGCAGTGCACTGAGCTGCTGCCTACTGGATCTGCCACATGCGTTGTTGCAAGACCGCCGTGTCGGAAGTGCTTCTCTGCATCTGTGCCTGTATCCCCTGCATGTGTGTGAGCTTGCCTTCAATTTCTGCTCTGATGGTGAAGGCCTCGCTGACCCAAGGCTGAACGTGCACCTTCAAGATTGCTTCCTTGTGTCGTGCCGCGTCCACCTGTTCTTTCAGCGCTTTGGCATGTTGCATCCACGCGAGCCTGTAAGTGAGGGTCACCGTCTGCGTAGTTCCTTTGACGCTGTCATACTGCTGTTGGAGTTCTTGCGCCTCTGTTTCTAAGCGCTAGATGCTGGGGTCCTCCTACAGATTTGTGAGGACCTCAAATGATTCTTCCAACATGCTGGTGCAGTCTCGCACTGCACTGCCAATCTCATCCAGTCTTGTTGTAATAGCGCTAGCGCGCTGTTCTCTGACTTCTGAGGGGTGGACGGCTGCACCTTTAACTGCAACCGGCGATTTGAAGGTTCAGCGCCAGCTGAACCTTTGTCATTTCCTCCCGCGCCTCACGCACCCCTGCTGCTAACCTGTGGATGCGCGCCTCTGCTGGAGTGTTTGCTGGGATGGCCAGCTCCGGGACGCTTTGACAAGCTTCATCTATTACTTGTACCAGCTGTCGATTCTGCGACACCACTTCGTCGCGCTGTAAGTTCAACTGTTCCATATTGATTTTCTGCTCGCTGAGGACTTGTAGTGCGTGGCTCTCCCTAGCTCGCAGCTATGCAGTTATCCCATCCTGCAGAACGTATAAGATATCCCGCGGGAGTGCAGCCATATTGATATCGAGACCCTTCAACGCGCTAACCGTAGGCTTGTCGGCCTCATTTGTTGTCACTAGTGCCCCTTCTGGCAACACTATGGTATTTGTCACCTGAACATGCAACATTTGTTCTGCTACCGTTGTTCCAACTATGAGGCTGGTCGAAAGGGTACCAGCCTGAGGAGGGCGCACCTGCAATTCCTGCAGCTGCGCTCTGAGGGCTCCCAACACAATCTGGGTCTCTTGCATGAAATTTTGGAGGGCCTTGGAGGTGACATCGCGCACGGTCTCGCCGATGTCATGCAAATCACCCTCGATTAGAGTGATCGAATCAATAGACAACTTCGATGCCTTGACCTTCTTGCGCGGCCCTGTCCACTCGGTTGGGTGCTGGCGCTTCAACTGTGTTGACGCGGTTTGTAGGTTTGCACCTCCCTCTTCTTCCTCTGCTTCCTGCCTATGTGAAGGCGACATTTGGCCATCGCGCGCCTTCTCGGCTCCCTCCTGCGCTGCTGCTGCTGTGGCCTTTTCTTGTTCAGTTGCTGTCTATGCAGCGTCCCGCGCCGCCTGCGCTTCTGCTGCCGCTGCCTCCTTCCTTCTCTTTCTGCCAACTTTGTGATGCGCAGTTTGGCCTCTTCTTTCTTTCTCTGTGTCGCTGACTTCTCTATCTCCGCAATGTCTGGAGCGCGCCACTCCGACGGACATGTCTCCAGTACGTTAAAGATGACATCATCCATGGCTACAAAGGGTAGCTTTCTCCATTGTTTCGCTGGGTCGTTGCGCCCTCTTATGTATATGCTATGGATGTCTACTTTAAATTCTGCAAAACTCTGCAGGTTGTTGTAGACAGTGGGCGACAACCGCGGCTTGCGGTTGATCCCCATTCTGAGGTTCATCTCCATGAACACCCAGAATATTTTACTATCGCGGATCCTATTGGCATCCTTTGTGGCCTTGAGTGAAATGTACTTCGCGGCCTGCAGCAGATCCTTGTCAATTGTGGGGAATTGACTATCTTCCGGCAATTCCCCTGCCATGAGCACTATGGACAGCAGAAGCCATGCATAGTGGAATGTTTTGCCTTGTTCTTGAGCTTCGCAACAATTCTCCAAAAATTCCTTGCAGAGGAACTCAGACCAGTTAAACTGGATCCCATCCGCGCACTGTTCAGTGAGTGCTACTACTGGCGCGGGTACCTCATCTGCGCGGCACTTGCGCATAAACTTATTGACCAGTTTTGGTTCACGACTCTCACTGCTTTATCGTTGATGCTGGATATGGCGTAGCCCCTTTTCTTCTTTGCCAGCTTGTATTTTTCTTCATGGCCTTTGCGATGGCCAAGTCACTGCTTTTCCCTTTCGAAATGTCCGCAGGGTTCTCTACTTTGCACGACAGTCGGCTAATGCAGTGAATCAAGTCTTCCGTGATGGGTGCAGGGTCTGGATCGAGCTCTTGGCCTCGTCAAGGTCCTTGGGCACTTTAGCCTTCCCTTTCCACGGGGGACATAGGCGGGCAGCTTTGTCGGGGGGTGCGCAGGCTCAGTTTCCTCCTCCATTCCTTCGTCCTCGTCCTCTTCGATAATAAGGTCCTCCAGGTCTTCTTCTTCTTCATCGGTCTCTATGGTGACGACTTTCCCCCTGTCCTCCATTGTCAGCTTGGTGCGCAGCGGGTTCTGCGAGGACACGTACGGGAACCATCGCTTGTTTGTCCTTCTTTGGTCTTGGCATGCGCGGTGATTTCGAGATTTCTGCTATAATCCCAGCACCTTCCGGAGCATCCCCCGCAGTCAGGGCCTGCGCGACTTCTTCAACGGTCATTTCGGTTATTTCCATAACTTCCTCAACTGCTGCCATTGTGGCTGTCCAGAAATCTGTCACTCGCGAACTCAAGGGCTCAATCAACGCTCGACACAAAACAAATAGGGCTCTGCTCAATAGCTAAATTCGCAAATGACTAAGTGTTGTTTGCTAGGCAACCCCTTTTAATTTATAACGCTTTTTGAATTTGAATTCGACCGTTCCCCCCAAATCCGGTTCATTAATGTTCTCCTGGCGACAGATTTTCCCAAATCTTTCCCATAAATCGCGTCTTAAATTCCTGCCGCCCACTTCATTTTGTCTCAAGTTGAGCATCCCATCGTGAATAGTGACTTCAATGGTCACTTTCTGGCCAACCTGCGTGGCAGCGCAACCCCCCTGCGCGGTCGCGAACCTTGTGACTCTTTGCTTCTGCGTGCAGCTCCAACATCGTGCAACTCCCAGGGAGAGTAGTTTATAGTCCCGCGCTTCCTTTCAACTGCCTGGAGCGCTAAGACTGTACTTCCCTCGGCTAGTCAGGGAGTCGCACCACCTGTGTAAAGTTTCATTGTGTCATCCATCACGTTTCGTGGAAAATACACACCTTTTATTGTTACGGGTTGCATTGCGCACTTTATCATCTGCAACACGCTACCCTGGTTGATTCGCTTGGTAATGTGCGGTCCAAGCCAAGGCATTAGATTGATCAATTCGCGGCGATAGGCTTCAAATTTATCATCGAGATCGTACGCATCCTGCCCTATCACCCTGGTCTTTTTATCGAGAAAATCTTCCTTTATCTCGTCCTCCAGCTTCTTGACTTCTACGTCTACCAGAGTGATTTTCTTCCTTAATCGTACCCTTTCTTCTTCGAGTTCTTGGATCCTAGAATTTCCCTGTTGGATTTCTTCTTCCAAGGTTCCGCGAACCGTCGTATCTACCGTTGCTATTATGTGCGGTCTAAGCTTTTCATGTACTATAGGGCTTACAGTGTTTGCCTTATACTCCAGCCCTGGCTGTGCCTGCGCGGTCAGGTTCTTGCACGCGGTCCTATAAGCCCATAGAACCGTTGGTACGCGCAGGTCCCAATTAGTCCGCTTCACATTGTGGACCTTGTTCAGCGCTTCGCGTACTTTGTTAAAGGCTTCTGCGTGGATATCCTTCTGCGCACTTGGTCTTTCCATACTTCGCGGTCCCAGCTGGAGGGGTTGTTCGCGCCATTGCCTTGCCCGCACTTGCTTACTAATTGTGTCTCCTACCGCGAGGACTGTGTGCATTCCTGCAGGTTTCGCACCATATGCTTGTATCCACCTGGATAGGTGGGTGCGCGGGTCGTTTCGTCCGTCAATCTTGTCTGTTAATCGCATTGGAGGCTTCCCAAACCATATGCCCATCATTCTTCTGCAGTCGCACCAGTCCTCAAAACTTCTTTGGTGTGTACCCCACCATCTTGTGGGCGTAGCGTGCAGTACTCATTTTAGAGCGTCGAAGCGCTGCTGTTCCGACGCTTCTCTTTCAAATTTGTTCAGGAAGTCATCCACCTCACTTAATCCGTCATACGTAGGTAGATCTCTTACCTTTGTTGCTATGCAGCGCAACGACCTTGTCATCATGTTGTAGTTGAGCGTGGTTACCTCGTGTAACCGGTTCTGCCATCGTTCTATCTCCTCGTCAGAATCTGATGTGTAGGAACTTTCGCGCTCCCATGAGATTCGGCCATCCGCGGTTAGATTTACCTAGTCTCACTCCCGCGTGGTTATTTAATATTTTGTAGATGTAGTTCAGATTGTCGTCGCTGTTGTAGTCATGCACTGGGTCCGTGTGGCATGGTCCTTCTGCAGGGTCTAAGACTCTAAAGGTACCACTACGCGCAGTGACTTTTTCTCAAAGATCATCTTCCGCTTCTTCAGATTTATCACTCCATTAATGTCGGTGGCCCAATCTATTCCCAATAGCGCGGGGTAGGGATTGCTATCATCAACAATCTCTATGACTTCGAAATCTGCTAGTGCGCTTGCTCCTTCGATATCTACTCTGATTCCCTGCAATCTCCCCATAGGTAGGATCTTTTGCTAGTTCGCCATTCGCAGTTGGATAGGAGACCATTGCAGCGCAGGCCTGCCCATGCGCTCCCATGTCTGCTTTGGCAGGACGTTCGCATCCGATCCTAGATCCAGAATCACTTGGTCCATCTCATATTCCCCAATCTGCGTGGTCAATTTCATCTCCCTTCCTGTTCGCGTCGTGTGCTTCCCGAGCTTCCGGACTACGTGCGGTTCTCCTGCCGCAGTCGCAGCGCATCTACTTATGAGTTCTTGCAACCCCTTTACAGCCTTGTTGTCGCACAACAGCTTCATGCATGTCTCCAAGAATGTAGTGAGCATTGATGGGTCCATTTCCGGCTCCAGTCTGTCTTTACTTCCTGAAGTGGAGGCATCGACAAAGCTCCTCTTAGCTTCCATGAAGGTCTCCTTAGCGCGCTCCAAATCAAATTCTAGTTCCTTCGTTGGAGCCTTGCGAACCTAGGTACTTTCTTCAGGTTGCTTGCCTTTGTCATCCTCTGTCGTAATTCCACTTCGGAGCACGATGTTTACGTTAGGGTCTTCCTCGCGTGGCTCAGACCTCATCATTTGTAGGTTTTGAGTCGGGGGAGGTTGGAGTGCTTCTTTATCGCGCAACCTCGCTATCAGTGTGGCACAGTCCTCCGTCTCATGATCAAACAACATACAATACAAGCATGATGGTCGAGTCGGATTCGTACAATCGTGAGCATAACGCCCTGGCCCTCCACAATTGTAACATATCAGCTGTTCGCGATCTCTTCCTGGTCCCCCTCCACCTCGGTCTCGTCCGCGCCCCTGAAATCCAGTGTGCGCCATTCCTGGAGCCGTGTTTCGGCCTGAACTTTGTAGGTAGGGTTCGATCCATCATCAACTCATAACTTCTACAAGTGCGCTAATCATGCCCCACTGACCTACAGAAATTATAGAACAACTGTTGTGAATTCTGCGTATACTTTTGTAATATATGGCAGTTATCTGTAGCATGTTTTCCTCCTATCTGACAAATCGCGCACCATAGCGCAGGTGCCGCGCTTGGTCCTGCTTGTGCCTCTGGTCTTAGTGGCATTGGCCCTCCCCCCGCAAAGTAATTCGCGAACACCGAGCAGTGGTCCTTGTCGTGCCCCTGGCCCTTGCATTTTACGCACCATACCTCATCGTGCATATCTGGGCGGGTTGTCCTATCTTGTTTCAAACTCTGCATCTCAAGGCACAAGTTTTTCAACTGCACGTGAATCTGCTGAACTCCCAAGTTGGGATCTTGTATCGGGGTCTTGTGTAATCTCATTGCAACCTCCAAGGCCTCGGCTTGAGTGCTTAGCCTTTGTTGCGACATTGTGTTCTGTAGATGCGACGTTAATGATGCTACAAACCATTCGCGGTGTTGCCCATCTGTTAATGTCATGTTTGCTTCGCGAATTGTGCACTTCAGTCTTTGATCCAACTCCCACAGGGTTTTGCCTGGTAGCATTGTGATTTCCTTGAACCCAATGATTGACTGTGCCTTTGACTTCGGCCTGCTAAATTCTTTGTTTAGCGCCGCTTGGATATCCGCGATCCTCGCATTCAGATTGTCATTGGAATGCTTAATGTACCAGGTCAGTGCGCGATCCTATAGAGTGTTGACCAACGTTGCCTTCTTTATATTGTCATCTGTGACTCCCTGTGCTTCCCATACAGCTTTTATCATGAACCAAAACTGATCCGGATCTTCATTCCCTACTCCCTTGAACACTGGTAGCTTTATCGCGCTGGCCATATTGCTTTGCGGTGGTGGCGGAGGTGGTATGGGAGAAGACGGTGAAACTGTCGGTGGTGTGGGTGGGGGTGGTATGCGCGGAATTCTCTGCCTTATCAGATTGATCGCACTTCTTGGCAAGACATTCGCGAGCTCTTCCTCGCCCTCTCGTGAAGGTGAAATCAAGGGGCTAGTCTCTAGTTCTGTGCTACCTTCGTTTCTGTAGATTCTCCCACTTCGTGTAGCCCCAAACATCAATTTATTCGCATAACCCGTTTTTCACACAGCAACATTTTAATTCAAGTGTTCAAAGATTTAATGTACTTACCTCGCGGTCCTTTGAGGAGGCGTCGTTCTGCCTCGCTATAACTGACTGAAGTATCTACCGCGAATTCGATGATGAATCCTACTATGATTCGATCGAACTAGTGATCGGCAGCGCGTGCGATCTTATCTTCTGACACTTCTAGTCTGCGCACCAATTCTGGAGTCCACACAATAGGTCTGTCGAGTTTACACCTTCCTTGGCTATCTGCTAGCTTCGCTATCCACTCGTATAACTCAGTGGGGTAGGACGCGAATACAATTTTGTGGATCTCTGTATATAAGTAGCAGTCGAACCATTCTTCCTTTGATAGTTGCGGATTCCTGTTTTCCTGCGTCGCGAATTCGTGAATCTTCCTGTCCAACCAATCTTCAATTCCTTTCTTTGTCGGATTCCAGTGATACGACATTAGACATCTCTATGTAGATTCTGGTCCCGGCAACGGAACCATTTGTTGGCTTGTTGGGGTTTGACCCAGGTTCGGAGTTAATTAGCCAAACAAATCCTGGTACTACTAACCTTTTCGGCGACAATCCGCAGAGCGCAGACTAAGGTCTCACCCGAAGTAATATCGGAGGGTGCAAGAACCAGGTTTCTGCACCCTTAAGATGTCTTAGAGGTTCGACTGGTCCCACTGTTTATCCCTGCACGCAGGTTGCTTCGCGCACTTCCCTGTTCCTCACGCCCTGATACATTGCCTTCACGCAGCCCTAACCAAGGGTTGTGGAGCCTCCACGTTGCCAGAACCGCATTCTGCGCTGTTACCTGAGATCTTACTTATCTTTTTATACCAGTTAATTATCCTCGTGTACTTGGATGTCTTACGTTATAATTAGTTATACAAAACATTCATATAAGTTCGCGCAACAAATAAACAGTATACTTGCAAATTATACCCAATCATATCTATTAAAACAGGAAAAGATGCACAGAAATATGGTAAACTTCTCTTTATTTATTCTTCCAACTGGTATAGACTCGACCTGCCCTGTGCACTCAACTGCAGGGGTCCGTGCACTCAGCTGCAGACCACTTGGCCTCTGCGCACTTAGCTGCAGAGCCTTCCCCTACTCTACGACCCAAAGACACACTTTACACTGTTACTCAATCACTTAGACTTCTCATGCTCTTCTATTCTATCTTTTCTATTAGTTATCTTATACACTTAGAGCCTCGCTTTATTTATACAATCCCATGGTCCGCGGACCATGGGTGGTTCTATCCAGCTGACATTACATTACAAAAACTAGGGCGAACAACCCTGTGACTCTATTATGATTTTGCGCCCCGTGCCTGCAATTCGCAGAGCTTTTTACAAAAGGATTTGGTCAAAACTTGGGATTTAAGCCTCAAAACTTGCCTTGGGGGATTCCATGCCCAACAAGACTTCGCTATGATTTCTCATTCTCCCAGAGTACTATCACTGAGGTTGGATGGTACGTGGATAGTGGTGCGTCTAGCACTGATGCGCAGGCTTCTCGAATCACCTAAAGACTTTGAACTCGGCTCGTGGTGCAAGCAGATCAGACAGTATGTCCGCAGATGCAGAACAGGAGCAAAATTCGACTCAGACTCTAAGACTCTTATTTTCCTATGCCTCTCCCCCCCCCCCAATGCTAGTATTTATAGTCTCTTAGTAGGTAAACCGG
>APFE030564542.1:0-57959 GCA_000404065.3 Pinus taeda | reverse complement strand
TGTTTTTTGGACGCGATGGTTTTCGGTCCATGGTATTGGACGTGATGGTTTTCGGTCCATGGTATTGGATGCTTCGGTATGTATAAATATGTATTGTAACATTGAAAGGAATATAATGAAAAATCAAGCTGGTAGTCTTGGTTTTGGGATCCAGGGGAAAATCTCTGTGCATATGTGTTTTTATGTGTTATGCTCTCGAATTCTTTATTTTTCTGTGATTTAGAATTCGTATGCAGGTAATTTTTGTACGGGGTTAAAACCTACAGCTACTATGGTGATTCTCTACCAGAGACTATAGGAACTGTAGGACTCCCCCTAAACTTGAAACATCAAGTACATCGAAGCTACAATATGTTGCCATCAAAACTAGCCTAGTGGACATCAATGTTATCATGCCTAACATCATGCTAGCACATACATCTATGCTATCCTGGTTGACATCAATGCCAAAATACTTGCTAACTATCAGGAAATACCAACTTCCCAACTTGATCTCCCAGCATGACTATTGACATCAATGCCAACACACTTACTACTACTAGACAAACAAATAATTCCAATGTCCAACAATATCCCCTTTTGGCATTCATGGCAAAACCTCTTCACTTCTCCAAATTGATGGCCAATCCTCATGTTTCTTCCGCACATTTCCTTGCATGAGCCACCAATGTCTTTCTTTCCTTTTCTTGGTTCATCACAACCTTTTCTCAAAATAATATTCTATACTGCTTTGACATAAATGGAAAAGAGCTACAAGTTGTTTCTTCTTCCCCATGTCATCACCAACTGTCAATGATGAGAGTTTAGTTATTAATGTGCATTCTTCTTTGCAAAATTTTCTTACAGGTTTAATAGTTATTGTTACTCTATAAACTGGACCTGTTTGATATTCTCCCCCTGAACATATACTTCATCTACTTTGAATGCCTCTAGTTTTTGACACCTTATGGCTTCTAGTTGAATACTCTCTCTGCCAATGAATCTTTTGTACGAATTAGAAAGAAATTGATACGAAATAAAATTGTTAATGGTATTGTTGTTGTTGCAAATACCAATCATTAGTGATGCATTGAACTTTTTTTTCACTATTGTTGTTGCTTCATCCTCTATGCTCACTTCTCATGACCATCTAAATTCACGAAGTCTTCTCCTCTTGAGACCAGGATACTCCTCATATGGATTGCTTCTTAAATAATACCAATTACACCAAAATAAAAAAAGCACACAAATTAGATATTTTACTAGGAAAACTATCATACTGCCTTTCAGAAAGAAATGTCCATTTGCACAAAAAAGCTACTCCATATGCACCTAAAACATCAATTGACATAGCGATACCAACAGAAGACTAAGGGACTTTTGAAATATTATACCCATTTTGCTTTATGAATAGAAGATCTAGGAAAAATCAAGTTCAAAAATTAAATGAAATAAGGGTATTTCACCCAAGATGTAAACCTTTCATTTCCTATGCAATGTTTCTTCCTAAGGCTGAAATTTGTTTCCTACTACTTCTTAATAAAGAAGCTCCCCCTGAGCCAATGCTCTTTGATATCTTGCATCCACTTCCTTGTTCTTGTGTGGGAATAGATCCCATGGACCTGACTTAAATGTGGGCCAGGGAAAATTTTAGGGCCTAATATTCTTAGGTGGGATAATTTTACATGCTTCTTTGAAAAAACGATTCACCAATTTCCATTTTTTTTAAAATTGATTTGCCCAAACTTTATAGTATAAAATACTTTTACCCTAAAAATAACCAAAATTTTATATACACTAATATAAAATAATTACAAACCTAAATATTTTTATGAAAATATCATCAAAAAGTTTACAATTTACATATTGGGGACTAGTAATATTCGCAAAGGTTTCTAAAATTTAAGATAAGTTTCCATAATTAAAATTTTCCCTGATGAGGGCCTCTTTCCATTCCACACTTCTATAGCAACTCATCTCTTCTTTGACAACATAAAGATGTTGTTGTGTACTACCCCTGAAACCTAGCTAGATGCACTCCTCCTCTCTCTTTCAATGCTGACACACTTGAAATAAACAAATACATTACTGTAATTACCAAGGGGACTCAACCATACCTTCAACAAACAAATGCACCTTTCTTTCTATTCTTTCTAGGTTCATGCATCTGACTTATTCTGCCTCCCTTGAGGCCATTCTCTTCTTTTATTGAATAGAAATAAAGCGTCTACTCCCCCTCAACAAATCATCTTCCTTCTTCTTCCAAATCTTGAATGCTTGATTCCTAACAAGAGTATTACTTTCCAGCTTCTTCTTTGCTAATATTTTGGATTTCTTTTTGCTGCACATGGATAGAGGAAAATTCTCCTTCAATTCCTCTTTCTTCACCTAATTCTTCTTGCTACCTTTTTTCCTTACAGAGGGGTCTTCAACAAGAGTAGTAGGATCATTCTTCCTAGCTTTCTTCTGGTTTCTATTAGATTCAGTCTTTTCAGTCCTCTGTTAGAGATCAAAACTCTTTCTGCATCTCGTTTTTAGGTGTCTCGCTCCATTCACTTAGTTGCATTCCACTAGAAGCATGCCATAATCTGACAGAAGGGTCTTAACAGTTCATTCCCCTCATGTCTTGCACCTGCTGGCTTAGGTCTTTTCATCAATGTTCACTAAATTCCATGATAGTCAATTTTTGATCTTTTAATGGACAAGAGTCATTTCAATCATTAGGACTATGGTTTGCAAATTGTTGTTCTCAAATAATACTTGCAGGCTAGAGGAAGGCTCAATTATTCACTAAAATGATGTTTCTAAGAAATAAAAGATGAATTTTGGAAAATCCAGAGAGGTTTTTTTCCACAATAGGCCAAGGAAGAAAACAATCCTTCACTTTTTACACAGGTGCCATGGTTTTAGGGAAATGTGAAAACTACAATTTCCTCGGGAGAATTGATGCACCTCTAATGTGAGCTTGAGAGATTCGATTTTTGATAGGGTAAATGAACTCTAAATTACAAAATTCTAGTTTGGTTGGAAATTAGACTCAAATACCTTTCCAACAATCTATCCTGCACCCAATTTAGACACCAGGAAGGCCTCCAAACGTCTCCTGTAAAAAGCGATATGCGCGGGCTCTATGCGTTGCGCACTGGCACGATGCTTATGGTAAGGAGCTCCAAATCAATAAAAGGTTTGCATTTTTGGATTCAGCATGAAAAATCATGGCTGTTGGCGCATGGCCAAGAAATTTGGAGCATTTTTGGGGCATTTTTGGTCATTTGACAAAGTTTTGTGCACAAACAGGGTTTTTCTCCCTGTGCGCCACGCCACTGGTGCGACGCTTAGGATTGGGAACTCCAAATCAAGAAATGTTTGCCTTTTTTGATTCATCATGAAAAATCATGACTGATGGTATATGGACAAGAAGTTTGGGCAAGTTTTGAGTCCCCAGGAGGTCAAAAACACTCAAAAACTGACCTCTCTGCCCCTATTTTGACACACAGGAAGTAGTCTTGGGAGATTGAAGTTTTGGAGGGGAAAATGAGCACCAAATTCAGAAATTACACTTGGGTTCGAAAGCATACAGGTAGGGCTTTCTAATAAGCACAATTGGGCACAATTTGGACTTTAGAAGGTACCTCAAAATCGCCTCCAAAGTGGCGTGGCACATATAGACCCAAAGGCAAAAATCATTTCCGCTCCGTGAAATTTCGATTCGCGATTTTCTCCAAGTGGGCCCGCTCATTTACACTACACATTTTTCGGCACCTAAGGCAAAGTTTAAAGAGCATTTTCACTAAAGGTTGGCTTCTATTCAAGTGGCAAAGGAAGGCAAGCAGTCACCCAAGCAATTTGTCATTTTTCTAACGCTCCACCTGTCACTAATGGTTGGCTTTCCACTTCCAGTTTGTAATGATTTGAAAAACTCCCCAACTATGGGTCCTTCCATTTCCCAATGGAAAAGTCTATTTATTGCATGTAAAACCATTTGTAAAGGGTTTGTTGTAATTTTTGGGAGACTGTGGGAGAGAAACTCAATTCTTCATTGTATATTTTGACAAAGAATTAATGAAAGGCAGCAGCTCTGGTTCATGAGATTCATGTGATGTGAGTGTAGCAAATGTGTTCTCTTCATGTTTCATATGTATTTCGTTATGTTTCACAGTTCATTCATATTCATTTCCAGTGAAATTTTTGAAGTAAGATAAGGTAGAATTCATGTTTATTGCTCTTCCTGTGGGAAAGTTTCACGTTTTGTGTTCTTCTTCTATTGAAAAGAATTCATGTGTTTATGCCCTTTTCATCCTCCTAAACAATCTTTCAATTTCGCATTATTTCAAAATTAATTGCTAGACTTTCCGCCTATCTTGCCTCACGAAGTAATCTGTGCCTTTGTGTTAAATTCTCTGCTCATGTTGTTCATTGGTCCCATACATCCCAGAAACTCAGTCATTTATCAAAAATTTCCTCTTGGTTCCATATTTATTTACCTAGCCTAAAATCAATATTGATTGCAAGTCATCTCAGACCATATCGTTTATTTATTTACTAAGTGTGACCCGAAGAGAGCCATCTCCTGTTCTGGTAGGGCTAGCTACCAGACTGAGCGTGGTTTGTGGTTACCCTGAATTTTGCCTTCCTTCAGCCTAAGGCAGATTTAGGTGCTAACATAGTGGCAACTCCACTGGGGACGAAAATGGTTTTCTTGTAGATTGTCTTTCCCTAGTACATATCTCAAATTCAGAACTGATTGTTGATGGTGGACAACGATCAAACATAAGAAGGCTGAACTCATTCACCTAGTGACCCCATTCACTGAAGAATCGAACAATCAATCCTTCATGGTGACTCCATTGCAAAGAGATCAGTATCTTTGAGATTTTCAAAATGGAGCGAGTTGCAAGAAGATACGCTCCCATGAGCCGAGATCACATCCCAGGTTTTCCAAATAAAATTCCGAAGCTAGATTGGTCAAGGAATCTGCCTACGTTTAAAGATGATGGTAAGAAGGACGTTGCTTTGCATGTAGTCTGATTTCACATGCATATTCGCAATTTGAAGGTTGATTTTCCTGAAGATTGCTTAATGAAGATATTCCTAGCCACTCTGGAAGGTGAAGCCCAATCTTGGTATGAAAATTTGCCTGCTTCTTGTATTTAATGTCTAAAGGATTTTCATGTCATGTTCATTGAAAGATATAAAGACTCTTATCCATCATTAAATCTAGTGCATGACTGTTGCAAACATGTTTCTACTTTTATTGAAAGCCTTGAAAGATACTATGAGCATGATAATATTATGGATGATGAGATCATGGAAGCCTTGTATGAGAATCCATTTTAGAAACATGAAGAGAAACTAGAGGAGTCCCATCAAGATGCTCAGGAAACTTTGCAACAGAATCAAGATCTTTGTACGGTGGAAAATGAAGGAATTTTGCATCTTGACAGTCAACATGAATTACATGAAATAGATCAGCAAGTTGAAGAGTTCCATATGGCTGAAAGTGATGAAAGAAAAAGTGTCGGTTCAGATCTATCCATGGAAGAAGACAACATGCAAGGAAGTCCAGTTCTAATTCTAGAATGTGATAATGTCAAGTCATCCATTTCTGATTCAAATTCAGATTGTGATGACCAAGAATACCTTGTGTTGAATCTCACGAAGGAGAACTCTGCTACTGAAAACATCTGGAATAAAGAAAATAGAGTTTTGGATCCAAATGTTCTCATGTCGTTAGAACACAGCCTTCATGAAGAGGAAATCCAGTCAGTTCATGAACAACAAGATGAGGTCTTCACTCTAGTAAGTGAAAACATTCCTTTGAATGAATTTATGGTAGATGATAGAAATGATACTGGCGGGTTTCAAGAAACATTTGAAGTTTCTTTTCTCATGATTAATGAATGCAAAGACAATCTAGTTGTCATATCATATGAAGATGATCTACAATATATTCAGACTTCAGAAGATCACACCATTCAAGATTCCCTTTCAGATTCCTCTTCATATGTCTCATGTTTTGAAATGTTCTTTGAAGAGGAAATCTTCTCATCCACTTGTTCAAAAAGTTTTGAGGACCAAGACCATATTTTTTCTGAAGTACATTATGAAGGAAGATTAGAATCAAAAGAAAAAGAAATCTTGTTTCCTCAACAAGAGTAAAATCTTCATGTTTTTCATGATCCAATGGAAAATCTATTGCAGTCAGTAGTGAAGGTGATTATTGCAGTATTCAGTGATGTAGGAGATCATGGTCAATTGTGTTTTTGGATGCCCACTTACCAGTATCTGTTGTTGACCAGGAGATCTGATCAGGAGAATCAATCAAGAAGGCATCTGCTTGATTGGTTATATTGGAAGATACATTACACATGATTGTACATATTTCATTAATATGCAAGTGGTTGTCATCATAATTTGAAACCCTCGAATCTTGATGGACTACTGCCATTGAATAAGTTTTGTTAGTTCTTATTTTAGTTAAGTCAGTCATGAGTCATTTCATTTTGCATTGAGTCAGTTTTCTCAGTCATGTTGGCTTCATAATTAAGTCGGTTTAAGTCAAGTTCCAGTCAATAAATGCGTCAAATTCTTGTGTTGTTTGTTGAAATAATGACTCCATAGCCCAATGGACGAAGGCACTGTCTGCTCACCTAAAGATCTGCAGTTCTTGGCACCTTCAAGGAGTTGGAGCTACCATCCCCCATTGGAGCCAATGTTCGAGTCAGTCTTGTCATTCCTCTGTCAAAGATCAAAACTCTTTCTGCATCTCATTTTTAGGTGTCTCGCTCCATTCACTCAACTGCATTCCACTAGAAGCATGCCATAATCTGACGGAAGGGTCTTGTCAGTTCATTCCCCTCATGTATTGCACCTATTGGCTTAGGTCTTTTCATCAATGTTCACTAAATTCCATGAAATTCAATGTTTGATCATTTAATGGACAAGAGTCATTTCAGTCATTAGGTCTCGGGTTTGCAAATTGTTTTTCTCAAATAATACTTGCAGGCTAGAGGGAGGCTCAATAATTCACTCAAATAATGTTTCTGAGCAAGAAAATATGAATTTTGGAAAACCCAGAGATTTTTTTGTCCCCAATAGGCCAAGGAAGAAAAACCTCCTTCACTTTTTGCACAGGTGTCATGGTTTTAGAGAAATGTCAAAAATACAATTGCCTCGGGAGAATTGATGCACCTCTAAAGTGACCTTGGGAGATTTGATTTTTGATAGATCAAATGAACTCCAAACTGAAAAATTATAGTTGGGTTGTAAATTATACTCAAAGGCCTTTCCAACAAGCTATCCTGCACCCAATTTGGAGAGCAGGACGGCCTCCAAACGTCTCCTTTAACAAGTTTTATGTAGAGGCTCTATGCGCCGCGCACTGGCGCGACGCTTACGATAGGGAGCTCCAAATCAAGAAAGGCCTGCATTTTTGGATTCAGCATGAAATATCATGGCTATTGGTCCATGGCCAAGAAATTTTGAGCATTTTTGGGGCATTTTTGGTCATTTGACAAAGTTTTGTGCACAAACAGGGTTTTCTCCCTGTGCGTCGTGCCCCTGGCACGACGCTTAGGCTTGGGAGCTCCAAATCAAGAAAGGTTTGCATTTTTGGATTCATCATTAAACATAATGACTGATGGTACATGGACAAGAAGTTTGGGCAAGTTTTGAGTCCCCAGGAGGTCAAAACACTCAAAAAATGACCTCTCTGCCCCTATTTTGACACACAGGAAGCAGTCTTGGGAGATTGAAGTTTTGGAGGGGCAAATGAGCACCAAATTCAGAAATTCCACTTGGGTTCAAAATTATACAGGTATGGACTTCTAATAACCACACTTGGGCACAATTTGGACTTCAGAAGGTACCTCAAAATCGCCTCCAAAATGGCATGGCACATATAGACCCAAAGGCCAAAATCACTTCCGCTCCGTGAAATTTCGATTCGCGATTTTCTCCAAGTGGGCCCGCTCATTTACACTACACATTTTTTAGCACCTAAGGCAAAGTTTAAAGAGTATTTTCTCTAAAGGTTGGCTTCTATCCAAGTGGAAAAGGAAGGCAAGCAGTCACCCAAGCAATTTGTCATTTTTGTAACGCTCCACCTGTCACTAATGGTTGGCTTTCCACTTCCAGTTTGTAATGATTTGAAAAAATCCCCAACTGTGGGTCATTCCATTTCCCAATGGAAAAGTCTATTTATTGCATGTAAAACCATTTGCAAAGGGTTGGTTGTAATTTTTGGGAGACTGTGGGAGAGAAACTCAGTTCTTCATTGTATATTTTGACAAGAATTAATGAAAGGCAGCGGCTCTGGTTCATGAGATTCATGTGGTGTGAGTGTAGCAAATGTGTTCTCTTCATGTTTCATATGTATTTCATTATGTTTCACAGTTCATTCATATTCATTTCCAGTGAAATTTTATGAGTAAGATAAGGTAGAATTCATGTTTATTTCTCTTCCTATGGGAAAGTTTCATGTTCTGTGTTCTTCTTCTATTGAAAAGGATTCATGTGTTTATGCCCTTTTCACCCTCCTAAACAATCTTTCAGTTTCACATTATTTCAAAGTTAATTGGTAGACTTTCCACCTATCTTGCCTCACGAAGTAATCTATGCCTTTGTGTTAAATTCTCTGCTCATGTTGTTCATTGGTCCCATACATCCCAGAAACTCAGTCATTTATAAAAAATTGCCTCTTGGTTCCATATTTATTTACCTGGCCTAAAATCAGTATTCATTGTAAGTCATCTCATACCATATCATTTATTTATTTACTAAGTGTGACCCGGAGAGAGGCCTCTCCTGTTCTGGTAGGGCTAGCTACCAGACTGAGCGCGGTTTGTGGTTACCCTGAAGTTTTCCTTCCTTCAGCCTAAGGCAGATTTAGGTGCTAACAGTTTCTTCCTCTTGTTTTCATCTTTCTCTTTTGACACAAATCATAGAAGAAAACCTTGTATTCCTCTAATACATTGTTTCTTCTTATCTTTGAATCTCAAGTTGCTACATTTGCATGCTTGTTTTAAGAAACGAGCTTTATTCCGTTATATGTGTAGCATTCTACCTCGTTCCCAAATTTTCCATAGTAGTATCATTCGATATGGATTAAAAATGGGGTACAGGATATACCATATCTACCAACATTCTTTTCATGACCTCTACTACTACAATCATGCCTTCTCTAGCTATTACTCCACATACTATTTTCTTTCATGCCATCTACAATCCATGGCTTTATGTCCAGAATTATTACAATAAAAGCAACACTCATAAAAGGGTTTTCCAGCACTGAAGAAACCTTTACCTTGGTGGATTTTTCCTTGAGGCGAAAAGGACCTCTGTAAGTTCTTCATGTACTTTTCATGGCAATTTTCATTATTTCCTTGCATTCCTTCTTGTTGATACTTGGCTTTCCTATGCTTCTCTACTTGTTTTTTCTTCTTACAATTTTGATGCTACCTTATCTTCCCTTGCCATTTCTGTCCAACGACTTCCTTCTCTTTGTTGTTGTTTGAACCTCGAACTACCTTTACCTGGGAAGTTGACCCCTCAACGATCACAATCTTGGAGCTTCGTTTTTCTTTGAAACCAAAACTATATTTGATGAGAGGTGATCTCTACTTAATAAGCATCTCATTCAAATCCTTTGTTCTCTCAAGATTTTGGTATTCACACAACTCTTTATTTGAATTTTCTAAGTCATGTCTAAATGAGACTACTTCATTTTTTAATCTCTCCTAGTGAGCTTCTCTTTCACCTAGCTAAATGGTTAACCTCCCATTCAATCTATTAGCCTCTTCATGTTGAGCATTTAGATCAACTATTGTTTTTCTCAAATTTTCATTCTCAAGCTTATCAATTTTCAATTGGTCCTCTTACTTGAGTTTTTCATCTGATAGATCCTTGACCTCCCTTAGAGAAGAGATCAACTTCTTTCTAAACTAGACCCTTTCATTTAGATCGTTCATTTCACTATCAGAGGTACTAGATGAGTTACCACAGAGATATAAATGCCTCTCTGTGTCCATGGAGTCTTCCATGGGCCTGAGGGATATCCCTTCTTCATCACTACTAGAGGTACTCTTATTTTCTCCTATGGACAAGCATGCTTGGGATCCCTCTTCTTCATTAGAGGATCCCTCTTTTTCTATTGCTACTAAAGTAGGTCTATCTTCATTACCACTATCCTCAAGTGATTCACATGAACATATAGATAATGAGTGACATATTTCTTTACATTTATCACAAAGGAGTAGCTTACCTCCATAGAAACATGGTCTTTTATCTAATTCTTCATCATCAACTTGAGAGCGATCGGAAACAACTTTGTTGTTGGAAGAAGGATCTTCAATATATTTTGCATATTTCCTTTCAGTTGCCCTTGTCTTTTTTTTCCTTTCTTCTTCTCATTATTAACATCCTTCATAGATTCAGGTTCACTACTTGAGAAAGAAGGTTCTTGACCTTCTCTTGAGCCAGATTGCAATATTTTCCATACATACATTGCAATTTTTATAGCATTTCCTTTTTTTATCACAGTTCCTTACTTCCTCAACATCTCATTTAGATAGCCATTTCATGACAATTTATTTGGCTTATGTATTGAACCCATTCCTCTCTCTATATATCATAGAAATCCAAATGTCTTCATTGACTACCATCAAGTAGGCTTCCATTATGATCTTCTAGAGCTCATAGTCTAATCCATTTAAAAATGGAACTCCTTCTGTTGTTAGCCAAACTTTATTATCCATTGTTTCCCTTTGATCTAACTTCTAGAGATTAAGTTATTCATGAAGTAACTAGGCTCTAATTACCAATTGTTGACATAATGTTTAATACTAAAGGGTGAGGGAGGGGGGGGGGGGGGCGTGAATCAATATTAAGGATAATTTTGACTTTTATGAAAATTTATCTTTACTCATTTAAATTTGGAATCCATTATATTAGAGAAACCATTAACAAAATATAGCAACAACCATATCAACCAATACATGCATACACATCATGAGAAACAAACACCTGAGACACAAAGGTTTATGTCAAAACCCTTTCGAGAAAAAATCATCAAATCTTGTTGTTTTTATTGATGTAAAAATATAAGAACCTGCTTTATTACATCAATCTGTTTGTGAGCCACCAATCATAGGAAGAACCAACTTGCTTTGATTGTTTTCTAGCACCCACTAGCAGGAAGCTCCAACTCCCTCAACCTGCTAGAAGCACCATTAGAAACACCTACTTCATGGATTTTTTGCAAGCGACACCTTGTTGCTCATTAGATTTATGAAATCACCAACTTGTAGGAGGAACAAACACCCAAGCCTTATGAGGTACCCACTAGAGATGGAATCACCAACTTCCTGTATGTAGGCTTCAACCCACACTCAAATAGGAACTAATGTTCTCTATAATTGGCAGTCTATATGTCTGTTTTGAGCTATGTGTTCTCTTCAACAACCTTTCCTCTACTCATCCCAAAGTGAACTCTTGACCTCTGCACACTCTGCAACAACTCATTGTTCTGCTCAATATCATACATTCCACTCTCATCCTTCTTCTTCTGCCCTGACACTTTCGGCCTCTTACACAACAACACAAGCTTACTTGGCCTCACACAGCAACCCTGGCACACTCTATCTCTTTTCTCTATCACATAGGCATACACAACCTCTTATTTGAAACATAGACTCATTCGGACTTACCTCAGCAATGCACACACACACACAAATCTCTCTACACATATCCCTATCATTAATGTCTATTTACCCCTTTTCTCTATTGGAATCTTGGGTTTTGTTTCACTGTAACAAAATGATCATCTTGTCTTTTTCACCTGTCACTTGACCATTCACAATATCATATTGTACGTTGCATGGGTTCTCCATCCTATTATTGTATCTCTTGTTTGAATTTTGTTTTTGCATTAAACATGAGAATGGGCACTTGAGTGATCCCATGCTGAGACATAAATCCTCAGTCTATCCTACTTAGTCCAATAAGGCTCTTGTCCTTTATATGAATAAATATCTTGTCTAAAATACTTTGGTCTTCATTTAATTCACTGAGCCATGCACTTAGGAAAAATTTGGGATGACAAATTCCATTAAAGAATCTTGTGCAATCATGGTCCTCTCTATGACTATCTCTTATGTATGACAGTCGTCAGTGACTCCATTTAAGCATCTTTGCAACCATGGTCCTCGCTGCCTTGACTCAGTGATCTATATAGCCACCATTAATCCTACAACGCCAACTCTTTTGTGCACATTTAATTAGTTGTTGACTCATACATTTTTCATACACCTCTATGCCAAAATTTCAAAGCCTAATCATTTCACAACTTTACTAAGGATATGTTACAAAATAATGTTACTTTGATTGGTCTTTAGCCACTTCTAGTTCGCTGCCTTTTTGTTTTCCACCATGGACCAAATATTTTGATCGACAGAATCATACATTGTTGTATTGGAATTTGGGAGCTCCCACATATCGTAACTTTATTAAGGAAAATATTACAAAATCACAAAATTTTGATCTTGGCTTCTAGCCACTTCTGCTTCACCCCTATTATTTTTCCACCATAGGATAGGGTGTTGTGACTAGAGGCATAATACTTAATTGCTAAGCCCTTCAAGCTCATACTAGGGACCTATCTCCTTGTATTTTCGCTCTACACCCTTAGTTCTTTGTGTCTCCACAACTAAACACCAATCAACATTAGAGATCTTTGTACCAAGACTTTCCCAAATCTCAATTAGAGTGGAGTTATGAAAACTTTGACCTCCAAAATACCCACATGGAATTTCCATAGTCGGTGCCAAGGGTTTCTCTATTCTCTTCAATATGCCCTTGGTTCTTTGGGCACCATGACAAAGTGCCATTAACCTCGAAACTCCCTATATTGGAGCTTTCTAAAAATGAAATTATGGAGAAATTAAAAAAATTGCAACCTCTGATATACCTCCATGACGACATCATGCTCTCATCATCAGTCCCACATTGTGTCTTCTTAGTGGTTACACATGTCACCAAGATTTTCCCCAATTGGCCACCCAATAATATTGAATCTAACTGCCACAAGTCCTCCATACTTCCATGTCATTTTGATGTCATCTCCCACTATCATCTGCTGAGGGACAATCACATGCTGCCATGTGTCCTATCCAAGGAGAGATAAAGTGTCCCTCGATCCTTGGTTTTGCAAATGATTTCCATTGTAATATATTCTCTCCACAAACCTTATAGCTTTCAAAACAATTTAATAATAAGAGTTAAGAAACTCCAAAATTCTAATACAACGACCTTCTGATTGACTCAGACTTCGACCTCTTAAATTCCAAAGTTCCAAATTTCTGAGGGGTTTTGATATTCTGTCCTTCCAAGGCCCATGAATTTCTAAGGGGTTTCATCCATTCGAGGTCCCAACGTTCCAACCTTTTGATGACCCAAGCCACTGACCCTCCCATTTTCTGAAGTCTAGCCTACATCCTAGTTCTGAAAGTCGGCCTGCTTCCTAGTTCTGAAATTCAACCTACGAAATTCAGCCCACTTCCCTGGTTCTAAAATTCAGCCTACTTCTAAGGACTTCAAGGTCCTTACTTTGGTTATCAGTAACTTTTGATCTTAATGGCCATTGATGGACTTCCACATAATGTTGGAAATCTATTTCTGCATACTAACCAACTATGCTAACTCCAAGAGTATCTAAGATGACCTCCTGAGGCAGAATCTCCTCCAAAGTCTCAAACTTCCAACCATCATAGCCATTATTTTATGGCTTCTCGAGTAAGCATACTACTATGGTCATTTCTACAAGTGAATGCAAGAACCATAGTCATCATTTTATGGCTTCTCCAATAAGCATGCTACTGTGATAATTCTCTATACATTATTGCAACAACCATGTAACCCCCAATCACTATATTCATCATTCTATGGCTTCTCCAATAGGCCTAGTACTATGGTGATTCTCTACGAGAGATTGTAGAAACCATAGGAATCCCCTTGATCTTGACACATTAATCACATCAATGGTAGCATATGCTAACATCACAACTAGCCTACTGGACATCAATGTTGTCTTGCCTAAAAGTATGCTAGCACATACATTCATGCTAGTCTAGTTGACATCAATTCCAACATACTTGCTAACTATCAGTCAATACCAACTTCCCAACTTGATCTCCCAACATGATCTCCCAACATGACTACTAACATCAATGCCATCACACTTACTTCCACTAGCCAAATAGACAATGGTAATTTTCCAACAATTGTAGTCTAAAGAAGGCATTGGACATTGACAATGCATAAATAACATATAGGAAAGTGAATTTGGGGAATTCAAATGGAGAAATTACTATGGAGAAAATGCATTAGAATGGACTCATAAAAATATGAGAAAACTAATGGATAGATTGGCATATTTGAAGGTTTTCCAATTGGATAAAATACCTTGGCCAAGATAATAATTTAAATATACTAAAGAATAAAATAGTACCTCTTATAGAAGTAAAGGTGTAAAACCCACACACTTTACCTCCTATGTCACCTTGAGGAGATGGGGGTCATTATTTGTTTTCCTTTATCACTCAATATCAAGCTCATTGTTTAGGCTAGTATCGTCCCCTATATGTAGAGAGCCTTATGATGATATAAATTTTATTAAATTTTGAGTTTAAATCACCAATTTATGGTCATTTTAATATTTCATACAAAGCACCATGTTACCATGACCATACTATTGAGATGTTGCAAATGACATGGCATCCTAGGTCCATGTGTCAGACTAGGAGTGGTGTTGATCCAACATCAAGGCAACCTAGCCCTACCATGTCATCCACTGGCTCTATTTAAATTTATTTTTATGTTTAATTTTATATTTATATATATATACACAACCACGACAAACACACAAAAAAAAAACAGACACACACACATAGACACACACCCACATATATATTTATCTCAAAAATCACATGTAAACAAAACCCACGTTCAAATTGTGAAACTACTAACAGAATAGCCAATGTGTTGATGGTTTCATTGGTCATCGATGAAAAGTAAAATTTGATCAATATAAAATTGTATCCATTTCCTTGACTATTCGTGGCCTCATTGTCCTTAACAAAGACATAATTTGTACATTATGAATTCATTTACTAGAAAATCCCACTTCCTTGAAGAATATTTACCCTAGCATTGAAATTAGTCTAAGGAATTTTATGAGCACCAAAAGAATTAAATTCCCTTTAAGAACTCTTAAATTTATGATAAACACATCCTCTACACCAAGATTATTAAATTCTAGCAACGAATATAGTCTTACCCAAATGGATTGAAACTTGATCATATATGCAAATCCTTGAACACACACACATGTAATGTGTAAAAAAATTCTTACTTCTGGAAAGGGAGTTAATTCTTATATATATATATGATATCGAGAGAGATAGAGAGGGATACACTTCCCTAACTAATTGATCAAGCTACACAAAACCAAGAACTTACCCATGTTGATGAAGAGATAGGGAAAAATTAAATGACAATTTTGTATGATTTAAAATCAATATATCAAGGATTTTAAAATTGATTTTCATTGAGACCATATAAGAAAAAGGGCGCTAGGGCTAGCTAGTCTTGAAAAAACAATTATAAAGAAGAACTTCAAGACCTCTTGACCTCAAATTCAAATATATTCCAGATGTATGATCACCATCATTATCCCCATAAGGGTATTCATAGTAAGCATCATATTAGCAAGGCTTCAAGGTGCTTAATTCAATTTTTCAAATAGTCTATACAAGTTCATAGATTCCTTAAAAATTAATTCAAATGTTGAATATGCGAAGACTTGTTCAACATTCATCATGCATCGTAGGATTTACTCTTGTATTCAGATTTTAAAGTCCATTTGAATAGGTTTCCCTTGAGCAACATGTCCAAGAATTCTTTAGTGTGGCTAGTATAAGTCCATCCCTCAAATTTGAGACTCATTGGGGTCTTCTATTATAATTCAAACATCAAGGGTCCTTAAAAGGTTAAGAGACGAAGTTTCCTCTATCCTTCTTGCCATACATTCACATTTAAGATGCTTGTTATGGACTTATCTCCAAGGACAATAGGTGGACAAGACACCTTAAAATCCTCTATCCTCATTTTCCATTTAGAAATTTTTAGGCATAAACCACATATGTAAACTCATTAAGTAGTATGACTAATCATTATAAACAACATTTCTCAATCATCATTTCCATGTCAAAAAATAAATAATCACATTTCCAAGTTAAAAATACAGATACTTATCTTAAATTTACTTACTTTGGGAAACTAGTCTAGGAAGGAGCCTTTGCCACCCACCCATAGGCTTAATTGAACCTCTACACTCTATAGTTGGCCACCCTCTAGCTAGGCCATGATACCACATGTGTAAAACTATAAACACTCAAAAAAATTGCGTTTGAAGGAAAATATCCTTCATTTATATGAAAACATTAAAAGAAACAGAATTAAAACTATGTATGATAACAATAGCACAAGAATCATAAAGTAGATCACATCAGCAACACATATGACATTTTAAGGTGGAGACCCTTAAATGGATAAAACAACCATTATTCTTCTTCTCTTCCGAATTTCGTTTTTACAAAAGTTTGTTGAATCCCACTAGCAAGAAGCACACACTCCCTTGTCTATTTTGGTAGCACCCACAAGCAGGAAGAACCCACTCCCTTCTCTATTTCATTAACAACGACCAACATGAAGCAACTACTCCCTTCTTTGATTTGTTGTAACCCACTAGATTTAGGAACTGACCCCGTTTAATTAACGTGGACCTCCCTTTCGTCCATTGTCAAACTGGATCAACTATTCTTTAAATAACTTCAAAAATTAATATAGGCTTCTTCAACTGTGTGACATAATCACTGCAACAATAACATCAAGATAATATGATCACTATATTACCAAACCCTATCATCAACATACATTAACAATCAATGACCAATTTCCTATGAATCCTATACTCAATAAGAAACCATCAGCACTCAATGACCAATTTCTCTCTCTCTCTCTCTCTCTCTCTCTCTCTCTCTCTCTCTCTCTCTCTCTCTTTATGTCAATCTCGAGAATATCATTCAGAACATAAACACTACAATAAATATAATCCATATAACACTCAGCAACACAAATATATATAAGGCTCATAAAAGCATATATACTCTCTGAACAACAATACAAATTCTCTAAAATCAAGAAAATTAAAATCTAGGCCACAAAAACTCTGTCTAACACTTCTTCAAATCATAATATCAATGGATCTAGTACAAAACACAATTTGATTCAATGCACCACACTATACTCAGGATTTCCACATTAATGACTAGACCAAATCAACACATATGCACATGTATTTAGCCATTCACCATATTGAAGGCATTAGCAATCATTATTATACATATTCAATCCCACAACACACAATCTATGAGAAGTTAACCATTGGGAAATTACTCAGGATAGAGCAAGGGTGTCCATCACACAAGTTCAAGGCTAATTCCCACTTAATTACCACGTGATCAATTTGATCATCAAACCAGGTGCTCGATCTCTCCTTCAAACACCAATAATTAAACCATATGCCTTTGATTGCCCTAGATCACATCTTTTTTAATCATAGAATTGCCTCTCTAGACATAGAAGAAAATATACTTTTGCATACACCATCACCTCTACGCACAATAAAGTATGAACAAACACAACAAAGTGTTATGCTATAACACATTCACAAAAATGTTGTGCTAGGAAAGTCCACAAGTGTGTTATGTCATAATTAATCAAAATATTTTCCACACTAGTATAAATCAAACCATGAATTTCTCATATGGAACCAAACAAAATACCTTTATGCACCAACTCGAAGAAAATGAATATTTTCTTCAACATACATTAACAAATGAATATTCGATTCTTGGGAAGCATAATGTGTTTACACAAAGGATGATTTATAATAATTCATATCTTCTAACACATATTTAAAATGAAGGGAATCATCCTTGGAATAAACCAAATCAACTATTACAAACACATTCCGGATTTAATCTCCATATGTGCACTCGATCCCTCACAATCACCACTACTATGTGACCAAGTTTATGACAAATATTGGATCTAGAACCTATTCCAAAACAAAAGATGAGACACTTAGCTCAGAATCACATCAACAGAGAGTTAGACCACAATATAACTCGATCTCAGATACATATTCCAAAGCAAAATAAATGATTCAAACATTGATTACACCATAATCTCAACCATTCTGGTAGATTTCTTTAAAACTTTTTCTCCTTGTAAAACAACAAAAAAAATATGTCCACATATAACTAGCACATAGCCACTTAGTTGGATGCCCTTTTGATGTGTGATAGGGTTATTTATATACACACTTTGTTAACCAGATTAGACGAACCTAATGACTTACCACTAGAAAAAACCAAAGTAAAATTTGATGGTATTATGAACCAACACATAGCCAATAAGAGAAGGACCAAATAAAAATATACATTCCATTATGTTCATGAACACCAAATCAAATAATTTCATCACTTCCAATTACACTGGGACATTTCTATGGGAAGGTTCGTCAATTTTTTTTGCTTGCTACAAGATGCGAATACGAATTACCCATTGGTAATCTAGGTTGTGGACATTAATTTTCGATTGGTAATCTATGGTGTAGACTTTGATTTCTACTGAATAACCAACGTATGTTGCTTAATTTGGGGGAAACTCAAAATGTTTCCCCCTATATCAGCAACACTTTCTTCAAGCCATCTGCAAACATCCTTCCAAGCACCTTTAGCACCAACATCATCTCAAGCATACATCAAAATAATGTAGAAGCACCCACTGTTGTTGACATCAATTCCCATCACACAACTAACTCAACTGTTGAGATTAATTCCAACAGCATGTTGTTAAAAATGTCCCTATTTCACATTGTTGGAAATGGCCATTATCAGGTCATGTGAAACTAGTTGCTTCTCCCCCTTTGAAATTAATGGTAAATAATCAATGGCCAAGGCTCCTCGTGAGACTGTTGTTGGGTCCCTATAATACTAGTGATTACCCCATTACTATTGTATGGGTACCCCTTATTAATATTTTTGTGCCCCTATTGTCCCCATATTGTTATTACTATGCCCCATAGGATTCCTCTATTGTTATTTTTGTGGCTTTATATTATTATTTTTAGGTTGGCTGGGTTATATGGTGACTCCTTAGACTCCTATATATAGAAAGGAGGTTTTTTCATTTGAATCATCGAATAATTGTTCATTTATGTAATGTAAAGGAGGTTGCCCCCTCGAAGAGGCTGAATTCTAAGGTGTTGATCTATCTTTTCTATCTTTTTGTGAGCTGGTTCATAACATTTGGTATCAGAGCCAGATTCTAGGGTTTCACTGCTCCAAACAGGCCATCGTGGCATTTTCTCCATAAAATTGTTTCTGGGAAATTTCAGAAGCTATAAAAAAAACCCATTTGAGAAGAAATCATGTTGAATCTTGGGTCTGAATTTCAGAGCTTTTTGCGCTATATTTTTGGAGATATGATCTGAGGCAGTTGGTATTTTTTTAGACTCTTGAATTACATTCCAAACAGGTGACCTGGGGAAAATCATCATAATTTTCACTCTGAGCATCATATTGAAATTGCGTAAGAAGGTACAGAAAGAGGATGGACTGAAGTTTCTTCTATATATTGTTCGGAGCCAAAGGTTGAAACAGTGACTCGTGGCATGTCGTGCAAGTTCGCTCTACTGAACTAGTCTATAATCAGGTCACTGTGGGAAATTTCGCATAACTCCTCGTTGGAGAATCCAGTTTGGATCACATTGGTGGCATTGGAAAGAGGACACAGAGGGTTACAGTAATTCGCAATTTTAGAACTGGATGACCCAAAATTATAGAGATACATCAGCGACAATATGAAGCTCCTACAAAGTGAAAAAAGGTGTGTAAATTTTTTTAAATTTTTGCTTAAGCTTGGTTTGAAAATTTATTTTGAAGGAATTCAAAGGGCATAGTAGAGAATTATTATCGGTAACTGATGCCCTGAGGAAAGAAAATGCAAACACCTAGTAAGAAACCTGAAACCTCTAGCATGACTCATGAACAAGAGGAAGAAATGCTACATGACATATCAAAATTACAAGACCAAGTATGCACACTTTTGTGCATTATCACATCCATTTAAAGCCAGTACAGTTTCTACTGCATTTACGGAAATATTTCAAAAGCTACATGGAAACCCAAAGATTATTGTAAGTGATAGAGATCCCATTTTCACTCGAAATTTTTGGACAGAATTATTTTCTTGTCTTGGTACTCAGTTAGCTCATAGCTCATCTTATCATCCTCAATCTGATGGTCAAACTGAGATAGTAAATAAATGTTTGGAGGGATATCTTCATTGCTTTGTATATGATAAATAGACACAACGGGTCAAATGGTTGCCTCTGGCTGAATGGTGGTATAACAATTCCTTCCATACAACAACAAAAATGACCCCTTTTATGGCACTTTATGGATATCAGCCACCATCCATCACATCATATTTACGAGAAAATTCTAAGGTTCAAGCAGTGGAACATCACATCGAACATCAACAATAAGTCCTCCAACTCTTAAAGGATAACCTCATGTTGGCACAGAATAGAATGAAACAATAGGTAGATCAACATCGGAGCGAAAGAAGTTTTGATGTAGGTGATTGGGTATTCCTACGACTATAACCATATAAACAAATGTCCCTCAAGCAAGCTAAGAAGGATAATAAATTATCACCAAAGTATTGTGGCCATACAAGGTGTTGCAAAAGATTGGTACTATGACATACAAATTGGATCTTCTTGCAGCTTCTCGAGTGCACCCAATTTTTCATGTTTCATGTTTAAAGAAGGTTATAGGCAACAAGCTCCCAGTTCAAACAATATTGCCAGAACTTGACGAGGAAGGAAAAATTATATTGGAACCATAAGTAGTCACAGAAATAAGAACTCGACAGCTACAAAATCAATCAATTTCAAAGTATCTCATCAAGTGGAAGAACTTATCCGTTGAAGATTCCACATGGGAGGATGAGAATTTTATACAGAAGCATCCAGAACGACTCAAGTGTTGAGGACAACACTTTTTTGAAGGAGAGGGGCATGTTGGGTCCCTATAATACTAGTGATTACCCAATTACTATTGTAGTTGTACCCCTTATTAATATTTTTGTGCCCCTATTGTACCCATATTTTTATTATTGTGCCCCATAGAATCCCTCTATTGTTATTTTTGTGGCTTTATATTATTATTGTTGGGTCGGCTGGGTTATATGGTGACTCCTTAGACTCCTATATATAGAAAAGAGGTTTTGTCGTTTGAATCATCAAAGAATTTTTCATTTATGTAATGTAAAGGAGGTTGCCCCCTCGAATAGGCTAAACTCTAAGGCGTTGATCTATCTTTTCTATCTTTTTGTGAGCTGGTTCATAACAACTGCACACCTCAAATAGAACTCCTGTTGATTCTATGGAACTGAAACTCCTATGAGGTGATTACGGAAGAGAAGAAGAAAATATTATCCTTTATAATTTTCTAATATACTCAAAGGGTTCTTGGGAAAGACATTTTGTAAAGATTTTTTCATGTGTAGGGACATTTTCTAGGTTCACCTTATGATCCACGACTTTCTCTCTAAGAAAATGATATTTAATAGTGATGTGCTTTGTCTTGGAATGCATTGCAAGATTCTTGGATATACCAATGGAACTGTTGTTACCACATAAGATAGAGATAGGTTGAGGGAAGTCCACCTGAATGCCCTCTATATTTTGAATCATGCATAACAATTGTGTACAATATGTTGTCGTTGTAATATATTATGCTTCAACAATAGAAAAATAAATACAATTGTGTTTCTTGCTAATCCAAGAAACTAAGAATTCTCCTAGAAATAAATCTCCACCACTAGTATATTTTTTGTCATCAATGATCTTGAACCAATATGCATCAGTATAGGCTTTAAGAGTCAAATATATATTCTTTAGATACCATATTTAAAAATCCAAATTCCCTTGAAGATATTTGAGTATTCTATTGACTTCTTTAAGATGTGTTTCCATAGGATTACCTTGAAGGAGCCCCCACCAAGCCAACTACATGCATAATATCTACTGTTATTCTTGTGAGATATAGTAAACTCCAAATCATGGATCTATATTCAAATGATTGACCTTTAGAGATTCATCATCCTTGTTAAGATTGCAACATGATACCATGGATGTACATACATGTTTACAATCTTCAATCCCAAATTTTCTTAAGATCTCCTTGAGATGCTTTTTTCGAGAAAGAATTATATCATCCTTTGTTTGATGTACCTATAATCCAAGGAAAAATGGAAATTCACCAAGTATAAAAATTTCAAATTCCTTTTGAATGGATTTTTCAAACACTTGACTCATTGAGTCAACATTATCACCAAATATGATTCCATAAACATACACAAATACTACCGAAATTTATCCATCTTTCTTGATATATAAATTGCTATCAGTTGAACCTTTCTTGAAGCCATGCTGCTGCAAGTACTTGTCTAATCGATAATACCAAGCCTTGGGAGCTTGCTTTAACCCATACAAGGATTTCTTCAACATACATACAAGGTGCTTATCATTTCCCAGTTTTAATCCTTTATTTTTCTCGATGTAAAATTACTCATCTAAGTCCCCATTCTTGAATGTAGACTTAACGTCCATCTCATATAGTTTGAATTTGGGGAAACTAGAAAATGCTAAGAAAATTATGATGGCTTAAAATCATTCAACTTGAGAAATATTTTCTTCTAAATATATCCCCTCTTGTTGTGCATATCCCTTACATACAAGTCTAGCCTTGTTTTGAATTACATTTCCATATTCATTTAACTTGTTCATGAATATCCATTTAATTCCAATTACCTATTTATTCTATGGCATTAGAACAAGATCACAAGTATGACGTTTCTCTATTTGATTAAATTATTAATTATATAGCTTCAATCGAGCATTCATCTTGACTTTCCTTATGAAAAAACTGAGGTTAAACTATAGATAAAAAAAAAAACTAGTTTTGTATGATAACATGAACTAATAAACTTCCTTCAAAATTTCATGCCAACTTCTTTATTTTCTATAATTTGGCTTTCGGGGTGATTTCTCTACATATACCTAAATGGATTATTTTCTGAATCAACACCTTCTCTGTATTCTTCCTTTGATGCTTCATGTTATTATTCCCATTCATTCTCTTTGATCACATATTTTGGAGATTCATCATTGATGAATTCATCAAACTGTATCTGTCATTTGGAACATATGTACCCTTCATCTACTTTTATATCTATACTTTCAACAATTTTATGAAGTATTTTTTTATAGAACTTATTGTAGGCATTGTAATATTTCCATTGATGTCAACCAGTTCTTAGTAGCGTTTCAACTTTGTAAGCATCCTTTCTATGCTATGTGTAGGTTTATTGTGTGTTCTCTTGTGTTTGGATTAATGGCTCAAAGTTGCATGTACATATCTTGAACTTGAGATGCAAATTGAAAGGTGAAGACTTATGAGGTGCATATGATGATGTCCTTACACCTTCATAGGGAGATTGGGTATGTTTGGAGGCTTTGTTATGATCATTAGAGACTTGATATGTGTTTTCAAAGGACGTACAAGCTCAGGAGGTGAGTGAAGACTAGTATGAATAGTTTCTAGAAGTTTGGAGCTAAAACAATTGAGGAAATTGAAGTCTTGTGGGGCTTATGGAGGTTTCCTTTACAAAAGTTGAGTATACGTAGGTTTTCTTCACAAGAGTCAAGTACACATCTTAAAAGTGATTTTCTCTATATTATGCACACTCTTTAGATGTTTTATTGGTTTTTCCAATGGTTACTGTTCATGACTCTTAGTGAAAAGGTTGGAAAAAGGTTAACCATCATGTAGAAGGTGGTTAAAGAGGAAACATCTCTCTCATTCAATTGAGATAGTAGCAGATAAATTCAAGGATGTGAAATGTTCAAAATGTTAGACCAATTCATGACTGTATTAACATAGATTATTTGAGCTTGGTACTCCTTGCTAATTATTGTCTTGATTATTTCAGATCATCTATATATTGAATAAAGCTTCATGTTGGAGATGTTGGTTATGTTATTATTTGAGCATGCATGGGAGAGGAGAAGGGTGTGCATTTTGTGAGAGACATGATGCAAAAATCTGAAGTAGTTTGCAGGTGTTGGAGAAGGTAGAAAAATCATTTTTTATGTATCTTTCTGAGCATAGAGTGAGGAGACAGAGTAATAATAAGAGAACGGGTGTTTTTTCTCCACTTAAGGGTTTCCACTAGAAATACTTGTATCTCACGCATTGAATTTTTTCATGGTATTGTGATTATGTTTGATGCTCTAATCTCTCCTTATGTTTTTTAGATTGTTAATGGTTAAAAGGTTAACTAATTGATGAAAATTTTATAAGCCATCACTACTGATTCACCCCTCCCCCTTCTTAGTAGTGATATAAATTTCTAACAATTGTACCGCTTACATCTAAAAGACTAACCAAGTAGAATATATCCCTCTGCCCTTTCTTCGAATTTGCCACGTTTGTCATCATTTCTCATGATATAACATTTTCACCAAATTATTTTGAAACACTTTACTAAAGCAGGTCCTCCATACAATTGTTCATCAAGCATTTTATCTTTTTTTATGCTCACATGAGATTTATTGAAGATATTAAAATGTGTTTTCACTTATTACCCCCAAAAGCTGTGAGGTACAACTTATTCATCAACCATTGCATGAGGCATTTGATGAATTATATGATTCATTCTTTTAATAAGTCCATTTTTTTGAGGAGAATTAGCTATGGAAAACTATCTTTTGATCCCATTACGTACACAAAAATTAAGGAAATCATCTAATATGAATTCACCTCCTTTTTCATAACTTAAGTACTTAATTTTTAGATCCATTTTGTTTTCAAGTAAGGACTTTGATATATTGAATTCTATAGGCTTCATCCGTGAATTTCATCAAACAAACTTAGCACATTCTTGTGCAGTCATCAACTAATGGCATAAAATATTGCTCACCTCGGGGGGATATTTTCCTCATTGGACATAATAAGTATGTATGGATTAGCTCAAGAGGTCCTTTTGATGAATATTATTTGGCCTTGAATTTAACCCTTGATTTCTCACCGAATTGACATGATTTGTAGATATAATATTTAGGTAGGATAATATTGGGCATGTCACAAACAACACCCCTGTTGCTTATTTTAACTAGTTGATTGAAACTAAGATGTCCTAGCATCTTCTGCCATTGTCAACTTTCTTTAGTATTTCCCAAATAACAATGTTCATCCTTACCTTCTAACACATATACATTATCTAAAGTTTTGGTTTCTTTGATCATGGTTTCCCATGTGTGCACCTCTTTGACCACACATTCTTGTGACCTAAAGATTACCATGTGTCCTTGGTTAAACATTTAGCTATCACTCTATTTATTATGCTTTAAGTTGTCTACAAAAATACATTTTTGAACATTGGGTTTTTCCTATTAAGACAGTAATTCCTTTACCTCTCATATTTGTAGAAGAATTATTAGCAAAAGTAACATTTCCTTTCTTGAATTCATTAAAGGAAATAAATTTATTTCTATCACATGTCAATTTTTTTGAGAAGCCATTGTTCACGTGCCAATGGTTTTCTTGATTTATGTCTTATAAAACCAACTCATACCTTTCTGATGATGAAGTATTATTTTTCCATATTTTGGGGGGATTTGTCTTCATTTCATGCTAATGGGAAGATACCAATATCTGTTTGCATTCACTTGTCTCATGACCATAATTATTGCATATAGAACATTAAATTTCATCCATAAGAGGAGAAAATGCATTATTGAAGCACTTATTAGAGTCTGTTGACTTATTCAAATTAGACTTGAGCCTTGCTTCTCTAGTCTTGATAGTTATGTATGTTAAGTAGTGAATAGCCTTGTGGCCAAAATTATGACAGGAAAAATAGTGACCATAGAAGAAGTATGTGTACTTGGGAATATAGACTCTCCTTTTAGGGTTTGGTCCTTGGGTACAGAAGTTATGCATAAATGTTGGCACTAAACCTAGAAGTTAGTGATCTTAATACCTTTTGTAAACTTGTAGTATCCTCAAACTTATCACCGAGACCTTTCATAGTATTTACCATTTCATCTACTCTGAGAAAAAATTTAGCAACACTTTCATCCTCATGCATCTTCATATTTTCATAGTGAGTAAAATATGTTTGTATTTTTGCATTTTTTACCTTTGTGTCTCATTCATAGCTATTAACCATCTTGTGCCACATCTCTTTAGAAATTTCATACTGGACTACCTTTACAAATTCATATTTAGCAAGTCCTTTTAGGATAACATTGATGGCCTTAGGATTATTTTCGTACTTCTTCTTACGTGCCTCCTCTTTTGGATTAGTTCTCAGGAATCGATTCCCACTCTCTACTGCTTCCAAAATATCTAATCCTTTAGGTCTTAGATACTATTTCATTCTTACTTTCCAAAAATGTGAAAATTTTTCTGTTGAATAAAAGTATCTTGGCTGAAAAGACTTCATTTTTACCACCCATTTTGTATGATCTTCCTCTGAGTGATTAACCTAAGTTTAAACGACACCTACTCTAATACCAATTATAGAAACACTAAGAGGGTGTTTGGGCAAGGGTGTTCCTAAATCAATATTTAGTTACTTGTCAATAATTTTCAATCAATACTTAAGATCTTTTTCAATCCATAATTAAAAAGCCAACATTAAAACTATGCATGAGAATAAAAACACAAGAATCATAACAAATGTACATAAACAACACATAATACACATAGATTTTTAAGGTGAAAACCCATAAAGGGAGAAAACCGCCATTCTTCTTCTTCTTTTCTTAATTTTTTATTTACAAAATTTTGTTTGCACCCACCATCAAGAAGCACCCACTACCTTCTCTATTTGGTTGGAACCAACCAACAAGAAGAACTAACTCCCTTCTTTTTTTCGCTGGCATCCATTAGCATGAAGAACCTACTCCCTTATTTAATTTGTTTCCACCCACAAGATGGACACACCAATCCCCTTTTATCAATGTGGAATTCCATTTCATCCATTTTCAAACTAGATCCACTCCTTTTTCAATAAATTTAAATATATATAGATTTCTTCAACTTTACAACACAATCACTAAAAAAATAACATTAAGATAATTTGCTCACTATATTGCCAAATTCTAGGAGTAGAATACATCAATAATCGACAACTAATTTGGTATGAATCCTCTACTCAAAAGATAACCCTCAACACACTCTTACTCTGTCAATCTTGATGGCGTCAACTATACATAATGAAACTTAGTGAATAGTAATAAGTATGAGCAACATAGTTCTCAACAATACATCAACTCTCTCTCTCTCTCTCTCTCTCTCTCTCTCTCTCTCTCTCATAGCATACAAGATCACTCATAACATAAATACTCTCTCAGCAAAATAATCAATAATAACACTTAGATCTCTAATTTTTATCATCAACAATAAATTTGATATATATAGCAATTGGTAACAAAAATACTCTACAACAAAGCCTTCACAAATACCCAACTTAGTAGCATAAGAACCAACATCGTTTAGCCCTACAACATCAACATATATAAGGCTCATAGAAGCATACATACTCTCTAAACAACAATAAAAATGCTCTACAACCAAGCAAATGAAATTCTAGGCCGCAGTAACTCTATCTAGTGCTTCTTCAAATCTAAACATCACTCGATCCAATATAGCCCACAATTTGATTCGTTCTACCATATCGTACTTCAGATTACAATAATATTAATTGCACCATATTGTCTTCAATGTAACTTGACAAAAAAAAATTCAATTATTTGAAAGCATCACATGTTTACATAGAGCTAAGTTAGATCAATGCATATCAACTAACAAAGATTTAAAATGAAGGGAATAATGCTCAGAATAAGGCATATTATCTATTGAAAATGTTCTAAGCAATTAATATCCATAGTAGAACTCAATCCATCACAATCCCCACTACCATGCGGAATGTTCTGTGATTATTCCCTCACAGGACGAAATTATGATTGAGATCAGATACAAAACTTGTGCCAAAACAAAAGACACATCACAAATGTTGATTTTTAGGATCTTCTACTTTGATAATTACTTCCAATAATTACTTCATTAATTCATCTTGGTGTCGCATTAATCATTAAACAGTTTTACATAGAAAATATTCAACAATAAAACAATAATGAGAGTAGGATCATGAAGAGATAACCAAACAAAAGAGACACAAATTTTTACCCCAGGAAACCCCTCTTTTACGAAAAAACCAACAACCCTATCTTAAAAAAAAAATCCATTTCAATAAGATCTACCATCTAATTTTCCTAGTCAAATAAATTCAAACTTCCTAGAAAACAACCACAAGTCCAACCTAGTCAAACTGAGAAATTCTGGCCTCCTGAAATTTCAGCATCTTGAAATTTCAACTTCATCTAGTTTCAACTTCCTAAAATTTCGGTCTACCTCAGAGAACTTGGTCTGCCTAAGAAGAAAATTTGGTCTAACCATAAACTTGGTTTCTTATCTCTCTCTTTCCTTGACATGAATAGAATAATATGTATATGAGATGAGTGATCTAAATTGGTCTCAAATGAGGAAAGAATTTTCCTTTATATACTAAATAAATGAGCCCAAATAGGTGTGTCAAAGGGTCAAATCAACTTGAATCTTTGTGACTAGCTAACTTAATCTTAGAGGCAAGAATAATTTCAATTTCAAAAATTCATTTTTCATCTTTTTGAAGCTGACTTGAAGTGTACATTTATATTTTATTTCCTTTCATATTGAAGTGTACCTGACAATTAGAGCGCATGCTTTTACATATCCCTCTCCCTCTTTCTAGGAGAATACTCATGATTATTTATTTGTACTTTTATCTATTTTCATCTAGCACATACTTGTATGTCTACTTGAATGTAACCACTAAATTTATTTAAATGTCTACACAACCTTCTCCATGGCCTTCTTCAAGCTTGTTTTCCTACTTGCGCCCTCTGAACTAAAAGTTCTTCTCATCATTATGAATGATAACAGTACAACTTATCCCTCTTGAAAATGGATCATTCTTGGAGAATCCTCTTGTCACAATATTGGATTAATTCTTCCTAATGCTTTTTCCTATTTCCAATGTCTTGGTGACCCTCACGATGTACCTACAACCCTCACTCAGATGCCATGGAAGAAACTATTATAACCTAACAAATGAAACAAGGACAAGAGGATAACTAATAGTAAAACAATAATGATCAAGTCAGATAGATAAAAATAACTTATATTTGTGGAATGTTCAACTTTACTTCCTTGTATAAGTCATTAAATTCCATTTGCAAACTCATCATCCTCCTCCTCCTCGTGAGCATGTTTCTTTTCTTTCCTTCCTTCCATGAGCTAGTATTTCTTCATTTAGAAGAATCATTGACTTTCAATACTTTAGTGCTATCTCTATGGTTTTCTCCAAAAACCCTAAGGCTTTCTCAAATTTTATCCTTCAATATCTATCTAGGGTTTACAAAACCCTAAGACTATCATATCTTTTGAGAAAATGAGGTTATCAACAAAGTGATGTTATTAGTCAATCAAGGAATACTCTATTTGTCTCTTTGTTGACTAGTATTAAAAACAAACTATATAAGGATTTATTTATAAATAGAAGATGTTTCAATGTCTTCCATAGAAGTCTTCCAAGAGTACTCACTCCATCAACTTAGGTAAACAAATAATCTTGAATTAAATATTCCATCACCATGTCAAATATATGTATTCGCTAGTACTTTGAATCACATCATATCCAATGCTTTAATTATCTAAATTGTAAAGAAACTTAGATTCTAGTAAGAATATAGTAAACACGAGTTTTGAATCCCTATAGATTTTAGGTTTGTTCTTAAATTTATTGAAGGAGGTTTGGACTTTTTTGTCAAGTTTTATGTCATCTTAGAAAGTTCATAATAAAAGTTTCACAGTATTCTTAGAAAGAAAGCCTGATTGAATCCTTTGTAATTTATAGATCCAGTCTTTCTTCCAACCAATCTTCAAGAATAACATTCATTAATATATTATACTAATATATTTTCCTCATTCATCGCCTCACTTGGTTTTCCACAAGTTTGAGGAAACATTGGACTAACTGAGGTACTTTGGACTAAGGCATTTATGATTGAGGCACTTCAAAATCTTATGTGGTATAGTCCTGAGGCCCTTTGACACTCTAATAGATGGATTGAGGCCTTTCACTCCTTTCTAGGTCTAACAATTAGCCTCTTAATAGGTCATGGACTTCCTTCTTATTATCTCAGTTGCTTCAAAACAAGCTAACTTGGCATGCTCTTTCACCCATCCTCTGACACCATGTTGATTTTTAGGATCTTCTAGTCTGATAATTACTTCTTGATTTCTTCATTAATTCATCTTGTGGCACATTCATCATTAAGTAATTATATAGAAATTATTCAACAATAAAACAATAATAATACTAGGATCATGAATTGACAACCAAACACATGATACACAAATTTTTACCTTCGGAAAATCCTCTTCTATGGAAAAACCCAACAACCTTTTCTTAGAGACATTTTCCAATTCAAAAAGAGATGCAATCTGATTTTTCGAGTAAAATAAAGTCAAACATTCCTAGAAGAATATCATATGTTAAACCTGGTCAAACTTAGAAATTCAACCTCCTATGGTTTCATCCTTATGAAAGTTTGTTCTTCCTTAGATAACCTAGACTACCTCAGAGAAATTTGATCTACCTCAAAAGAAACTTTTGTGTGCCCATAAACTCAATCTTTAATCTCTCTTTCCTTCAAATAAACAGAAGAATATGTATATGAGACGAGTGATCTGAATTGGTGTCAAATGAATAAAATGAGTTTCCTTTATATAATAAATCAATTAGACCAAATAGGTGTGTCAAAGGGTTAGGTTGACTTCAACCTTTGGGACTAGCCAAGTTGTTCTTGGAGGCAAGAATAATTTGAATTTCAAAAATTCAATTTTCCTCATTTTAAAGCCAAATTGAAGTGTACATTTATATTTATTTTTATTTCATACTTTGAAGAATAAATCGATTTATTTATTGGCCATAGCTATAAAAAAATTGAGCAACATAAACTCATTTCACCATGGTATGAACCATTGGGGTTGCATGCATTAGGTATGAAGTTCAAAAGATAGATATATCCACCCATGTCCACAATCACATCAATACAAATTCATATTAAAACATAATGTGATATCATATATCTATGAAAAAACAAAATAAACTATTCAAAATATAATTACACCATTATCTTAATAATTATGGTTGTTTTCTTCACGATTTTCCCGCCTTGTACAGGAAAAAACTACAAAACAAATTGACCCATGGATAACTAGCACATAATCACTCAATTGGATTCCATTTTTATGTGTGATCAGTTATTTATATATGCCCTTTATTTCCTATACTAGACCAAACCAATGATTTACCATGGAAAAACCAAAGTAAAAGTTGATGATATTATGAGCCAACACACAACCATTGAGAGGAGAACCAAATCAAAATATATTAATTTCATTGCATTATGTTCTTGAACACAAAATAAAATTGCTTCATCGCTACCAATTACCCTGGGAAATTTCCATGGGAAATGTTATAGGTTGTTTTTTCATATCTAGTCAATAGGCGTTAAAACTAGATCAATTAGCATCCATGAACACCTTGTCCTCATCCTTACCTAAAGCTCTAAGCATGATTCTCCCAAATACCTTAGTCTCTAGGATTAGCTACTAAATTTCAATGCTTTTAAGGCCCATCACACTCTATCCCTTTAGGGACCTGCATTCAACAACATGTTTCTCCCTTTTGCACCTACTCTGACGAGCAGTAGGTCATCCCTTGTTGGGGGTGCACTGATTCTAGAAATTCGGAAACAAAATAAAAGAATCGTGAAGCTTCATGTTCTAGAAGCTTCTAGGAGTTGTTACAACCATTTATCTTGGGTAAGAAATTCGAATCTTATGTCATCCTACCCTAGATATTTCACCTCTTATCCCTTGAGCTCATCCTCCCATCAAGAGTGCATCTCAAGCCTAGATTTGTAAATGGATAAGAATTCATAAACTACCACACTCTCCTATAAATCTAAAACCATCTACAGCATTGGGGTTTTCTTTTGAAGACTAATCATACCCTTATGCTGTTGCTTTGATCATAAGATAGATCGTTTCCATGCATTAGGGTGACCTTGAGGTGGGCATTGTGACAAGGAAAATTCAACTTGGGAAGATCTCTACAAGATAAATTTCCACTTTTGGTTGTAAAATCTCTCCCTTTCATATTAATACAAAGAGTGTTTCTTTCTCCTATATGTGTTATGTTATGTTTATATTCATATATTTCAATGCTATGTTGATCCATTGAATAGAGTGATTAGATAATTCTACATAGATGTCATCGATTTTTGGCTTATGTTGACTGTTTATGCAGGTTCTAATTATAGCGATCCGAGCTACGATTGGATCTTACAAGAAAACAGGAGAGAAAAGCTTGCGATGAATCATAAGTAATCATATTTATATTCTGTAATTTCTCTAAGGAGAACTTTAGTCTTTGCTTTCTATTGTTATAGACTATGCAACTAGGTCTAGGGAAGATGCTTTTGTTTGTAGTCATAAAATATGTATAACAAATCGGTGGCCATATTGGGGAATGATTCATTACCTTAGTGCTTTCCTTCACTTTATCCCATGTTACACCTCTTGAATAGACCTCCAATGCCTTACTCTGTTTCAGTTAACCCTAGGAATACCTTTCATTGAGTTGCATTTGATTTGTTTTATCGGAAGCTCGATTTTCCTTGATCAAGGCTCCCCCTAGTCTGTTGATAGAGAATTGCAAAGCATGCTAGATAACTACCTACCTTCACTATATCTCATCTTCTCTTGTGTTGCACCTTCTCTGATTCCTCTTTACCTACACTACAGAGCACCTTAGCCCTTTCTACACCTGTTCTGTAGAGCACCATTGCCCTTTAACCACTTATGTTGATCCTCGTTTCATGCAAAAACCTACCTTCTGTTGAATTTCTGTTTAACTAGCTTTGTTGCAGCTGGTTCTCCTTGTGTCCCTAAGTGTTTTTTGGTCTCTCAATAACCTGCATCTTTTTTCCTTTTTGTTTTTATAGCCTTTGTTGAGAATTTGTTTGGATTTGCTTTGTTATTTTCATTAGGTCATTAGAAAACTAATTGTTTGATCATTGGGTTGCTTGAAGGAATTGGTGATTCACTCATAGTTTTGAATAGTTGATGTTATCAATGATTAAGAACACATCTTAGTTTTCATGTCATTTTGAAAATTAAGTGGAATTGAAAAGAAAAATCACTTTCCATTGCATATAAGGCTTTGATTTTTATTGGAATAGTGAAGATGAGGAGATCGATTGTTGCATCATTTTTTTGTTGCATTGTTGATTGAATTATTATTCCCCTACTTAGTTAGGACTTTCATTGTTAAAAGGAAAATTAAAAGAGTTATTTTTATCACATTAGTTGCTTCATAGGTGTGTTCATGTGACATCGAGTTTTGAGCCTTGAAATCTCAATCTAATTAGATGAATTCTAAAATTCACCTCAATTAGCCTAAATATAATTTGAAACTTAATGACACACATAGAGGTCTAGGCTTGAGACGTGTTCCGTCATCTTTAATTGTAAGAGATGTCACTTTTTTCCAGCGTTTCATTCTCGGCATGGTATCTCGTTCCATGTACATAACTGTATTGAATCGTTCTCCATGTACCTCTGGGTATGTTGGATGGTGCTCCATGCATGAAATGTATATGGGAACACTCTCATTGTACGGTCACACATTAGGCAACACTCACATAGACTGCACTTTCCACGTACCATCAATTATATTTGGAAGTCCACCATAGGTTTCTATTCCCGCCTTAGGTAACCGAGTTGATCACCTTGTAAAATGTGATACATCGAACATAACATTCAGGGAGATTTCATGCACGTACGTAAATCATTGGTTTACCAAGGTGGTATATTGTATTGCATGGTGACCTAGTAATACATTTTTCCTATTTTACTACTTTTTATATTTATCTTGTGTCTTTAATTTCTAAAATCAATTAATTGACAGTGGAATAACATCCTCCTCGTGGAAGAATTCCTTATTTGATCTTCAGTTGATATTAATGGAAATAGTTCCCTGGTCCACTAATCAAGGAAACCCCCCTGATGGGAATCCTCGCCCTTTTCCTCCTTTTGGAAATATCGGTGCTCTATATATGGCAATGTTGTCCATTCCCGGATTTAACATTATTTTTCTAGTTTGGTTTTTTTCGACCCCTATGGTTTCGAATGTCCAAACTGATCCTCAACCAAGAATTCCTCCACTTGAATATCATCAACTTCAATTTGATCCAAAATTTGACCATTTTCCTTCTTCACCTGTTGTTTCTTCATCCCTTTCTTCCTCATTTCCTAGTGAAATGCTTGATACTAGTAACCAGGAAGCTAAGAAGAAGAAGAAAAGGACAATGAAGAAGAAGAAAAATAAGAAAGGGGCACTGAAGCAACCATTAATACTGATGCAACTAGTATGGTGGAACCTTCCAATAAGTCTCACAAAGTTAAATTCCCTTGCAAGTTACGTAAGGGTGACCACCTTCTTATAGATTATCCTTGTATTCACAATGTCTTAGAAGTGTGGTCGACTGGTTCAAATCGGCCTTTGTCGTCAGCTTCTGGAGATCATGTTGGTGACAAACCATTGACTGGTGATCATAAGGTTCATAGAAGCAAGGGTAAAGTTCAGTTTCGCTGTAGGTTATGTGAAGGGAATGATCCTAATCACATTTTTCCTTATATGGATGAAGCCTCAAAAGTGGTGGAAAACCTTATGACTTATCAACCTAATCTTTTGGTTTGCTATCTAAATATTTCCCCTAATCCTCCACTAGTTGGTGAAGTGATTGATCAGAATCCAACTTCAGTCAATCTCACTCTCTCTGAAATGAATCCCATGAGTCCATTCCTGACCAACCATTGGTTGAGAAAATGGTTGAATCGATTCCACCTTCTAAATATTTTCCCTAATCCTCCACTAGTTGGTGAAGTGATTGATCAGAATCCATCTTCAGTCAATCTCACTCTCTCTGAAATGATTCCCATGAGTCCATTCCTGACCAACCATTGGTTGAGAAAATGGTTGAATCGATTCCACCTTGAGTTGATCATACCTTTCTCATCGAGAATGAAGTTCATACTACTCGAGTTCTTCTTGTTTCTTCACGTTCCAATGAACTCGGGGGAGTTCCTCCATTTCCAATGCCACCGGGGGACAATTATCCTATTCCCATAGCACAGGAGGAAATTATCACCTTCCCAGAGTACAGGGGAGTAGTTCTCTCATTCCCATAGAACAAGGGGGAAATTCTCCTATTCCCATGACACCCCTTCCAAGTAGTATGGTCAGTTCCTTTGATTGTAGCCGACTAGCAGGATATTGTCTTCCTCCTTACGTGCCTTTCTGGATCATAGTACATGCTTATAACCCTCTCATACCTGACACATTTGTAGATGAAGGTGTGTATGTTAGAATTATGTCTTTAACTTCTTGGTAAGCTTTTGGTTCTTCGCAACTTGTGCCCGTTAGCCAAAATAGGTTGGCCTTTAATAAAGGAATCAGTCAATTTTTAGGGGTCCTTCCCTAGTTTCCTATTATGTTGGGGGGAAATATTGTCTATATCAATGTGATGGTAGTCCAAGGCGCTTTGTATTTTAATTTACTCCTTGGGCTTGACTATTTTTATGACATTGTTGCTCTTTTGACTTCACTCTTTCATGTGATGTGTTTCCCACGTGAAGGAAGAATCGTTACCATTGACCAACTTTCATTTGTTAGTCCTAATTTGACTCCCAGTCAACCAAATTCCCTAAATGGTCCTCATATGAAAGTTATATCTCCCCCACCATAGATTAATTATGTGGCGACATGTTCCATGCTCGCGTCTACTGATGATCTAGTAGGTGATGTAGTGCATCATTTACTCGGGGAATTGGAATATGATCTATCCATTAGATACTTTAATACCTTCCAGATTGTTTTTCTCCCATCTAATGAGAACCTATTAGAATCCATGGCCGTTTGGGGGCCATGATTAGGTCACAGATCAAAGTTCTTTTTATTGTGTCAATCTCATTAAAAAATGAAACAAGGTTCCATGAGCCGAGTTCCTTTTCTTATGTCAAGCTCGTTAAAAAATGAAACAAGGTCTATCAGAAGAGTTATTTTGATGTGTCAATCTTGTTAAAATATGAAACAGACCCCCTTCAAATTCGAGAATTTGATTAGATCTTGTAATGTTTATGTTAGTGGAAAAACCTGTGAACCATTTATGAAACCAACGTTACAGACTAACTAGTTGAGTTCATCATCAGGGCAATGTGATCTGTTTTATGAGAAGAGAGTCGTGAAAATTAGGGAGCAATTAATAGTTATTTAGAAATAAATTTGATATCTATTTGTGTTATACTGTCAGCCTGATTGAAAAATATTAACTAAATTATTATTTATTATTATATTATATTATTATTATTATTATTATTTTATTTTTTTATTAATTATTTATTTAACAATTTATTTTATGATTTAAAATTTTAGGTTTTAATGTTTGAATATATGCGAACGTAATGTTTGTTATAAGCATTATATTTACTTTTATGTGTTAATTTATTTATTTGTATTATTACATTTATCTAATTGTTATATCAATTTATTTATTTTTATTTTTTTATCCATATTTATTATTTTTTATCTTTATATTTTTTTATTTTTATTATTATTATTATTATATTTAATTTAATTATTTATGTATCCATATAATAATTAATAATGTTATATTAATATTTATTTTTTATTTTTTTTTTTTTTTATTATTTATATGATGTATAATTATTTTCTGTTTATTTATTAATTTTTAATATATTATTCATTTCATTTTATTTTCTTTCTTCTTTCAGTATGTTTATTATTAGTTATTATCTATATTTAATTATGTTTATTCAATAATTATTATTTTATTATGATTTTATTAATTTATATTATATTATTACAATTATTATAATTATTGTTGTTGTTCAATAATTATTATTATATATTATATATAATATTAATATTATTATTATATTATTTTTATATTATTATAATAAAGATATATTATATTTTTAAATATATGATATGTTATATAAATGAGTTACTTGTTATGAATTAGTTAGAAAGTATTAGATTAATTTAATGCTTTTTCATTCTATTTAATAAGGGTTTCCAGGTGATTTGAGGAATGGATGAACACTTGGGTGAATGTACCTTGAATTGAATCATTATTTTGGAGGCATCCAAACTTATATCAAGAATAGTTTTTCCTTGTTTCAAGCTTGTGTAAAAATGAAACCAATTTCAAGCATAGTCTCCCATCTTTCAAGCTTGTGTAAAAATGAAACCATTCTCATCCTATTCTCGTGATTGCAACTTTTATCGGCCTTATTCTACTATATGAGCCTTGGTTTTCTCATTCTGTCATCGCCATCACTTGGCCGATCATATCCTTTCACTTGGTTGTTTTACCCTTTCTTGATGAAATGACGTGATGAGTGGCCTTATTAGCCAAGACCTTGACCTTTACATGTTTTGAGTAGTTCCATGATGACTAGAACCAATTTCTACCCTTTATAGCACTTGTTCCTCTAGAAAGATTGATCTTTCAAATATTTTTAGACTCCTAAAACATGAAAATATTGCCAAGCACTTACCTTTTTGAACTCGTTAAAGTAAATGAAAATATGTCTACTCAATATAAGTTTAACCCTTTTTCAAATTGAGATAAACTAATTACGAAAAAAGGAATACCTTAGTTGAACATGGGTAAGAGGTTCCCTTCATCATTTTTTTCTGCCATTTTGGACTCAAGGGACTATTTACGAAAAGGAACTTTTGGATTTTTCTTTTTTTCCTCTTTTTGAAACTCTCTAAACATGAAAAATATGTTGGGTTGGACCTTCATTAGACTCGTAAAAACATCACACATCAATGGAATCATCATACATCACAAGACCAAACAACTCATTCTCAGGGTTCATTAAATTATACTTAGAGTGGATTCATCTGAAGGATGAACTTACATATCAAGCATATGTTATCCTCCTCAATCTTGTTAAAAAAAAAATAGGTACTAACCATAAATGGTTGGGGAAATTTTGAAAATGGGATACTCCACCTATTAGTGGCAGTGAGTCGCTCTTGAACATGACACTCTTTCACTTCATCTCGATGGTTGTTGGGTTGGGAAATGTGCTTTTTAATTTGATTCATCACACCATTTGAAATCCTTAGCTTTCGATTTTATGTTAATGCTTCCAATTCCATTCAGTTTCGTCAATGTGTTCAAGAGAAGTCATTTAGTTGATATCTGCTACAATACTCTTAATCCTTCATCCCATTCCTGTCGTTCTTGAACCCGTTCCACATCAACATCATTCTGTCTTATATGAGATACCTGTTTCATTTCATTAATGGGGGATACATCAAGGCCCTCCTGTGATAGGTCACTTCCTATAGAAATCAACTCATTATCTAGGAAGTTGACTTAGAAACTCTTCCTTAAGTACCTTGTAGCTTCCATACATAAATGGAAAGTTTCTTCTCTGTTGCCTAACATGTTCACATCATTATCCTTCAGCAGACAGATTTTGTGCAGTGTTCAACTTCAAATCATTCATTCATAACATATGGATTCTACTGCAATACCTTGAGATCCATTAACATCACTGGACAATAATAAGATGGTGTCTACCATGCTCAACTCCAGCTTCTTTATTTGAATGGTTAGACTCGTACATTGGGCGATCAAGTGAATGAGATAGCAGACCCGAGATCTAGTTCAATCCATCCATGCTATGATTTCATGATTAATGCAAGATTACAAAGCATGATGGTTATGATCACACATACAGTCATTCAATCATGGATTCACACATCATCATGTTCAGACACAAATTCTTTATCATTTTACATCTAATGTTAGCTTATGTGTTGAGTATGGGTATGCCTTCCTCAGCAAAGAAGTATCATGATGAAAATGTATTCTAACGGATGTTAATATCGACTAGTTTTTATTGATCCTAACTAGTCACAGGTTAAATCACTTCAGTCATTAATTGTAATTTCTAACTTTGTGCTTGAGGGGAAAATTTGTATAGGACATTTTTTCACATCTAGTCAATAGGCATATAAACTAGATCAATCAGCATCCATGAACACCTTGTCATCATCACTACACAAATCCCTAAGCGTGACTCTCCTAAATCCCTGAGTGTTTGTGCCTAACTACCTCATTTCAGTTCTTTGAAGGCCCAGCGCACTCAAGCCCTTTAGGGACCTGCATTTAGCAATAGGTTTCTCCCTTATACACTTGTTCTAATGAGAAACAAGTTGTCCCTTGTTGGGGGTGCATTGATTCTATAAATTAAAGAAAAATAAAAAGAATCTTGAAGCTTCCTCTTCTAACCACTTCCAGGATTTGTTACAACCATTTACATTGATTAATAACTTTGAATCATATCTGATCCTTCCATGGAGATTTCACCTCCCTTGAGCTCATCCTCCCACCAAGAGTGGATCTCAAGCCTATATTGGTAAATGGATAAGAATTCCTAAACTACCACAGTCTCCTATAAATATAAAACCATCTACAACATCGGGGTTGGAATTTGAAGACTAATCATACCCTTATATTGCCTCTTTGATCATAAGAGAGTTATCATTTCCATGCATTACGATGACCTTTAGGTGTGCGTTGTGACAAGGAAGGACAAGTCAACTTATGGAGATCTCTACAATATCAGCTTCCACTTTTGGTTGTAAACTCTCTCCCTTTCATATTAATACAAAGAGTATACCATTTTCATATATGTGTTATGTTATGTTTACATTCATATATTAATGTTATGTTGATCCATTGAATAGAGTGATTGGATAATTCTACAAAGGTGTCATAGATATTTGGCTTATGTTGATTGTTTGTGCAGGTTCTAATTGTAGTGATCAGAGCTACGGTTGGAGATTATAATCCATGAGGATAAAAAAGCTTGCGATGAATCATAAGTAAGTATGTTTCGATTCTCCAATTTCTCTAAGGAGAACTTTATAGTCTTTTCTTTTTGTTTTTCTATACCAGGCTGTTAGGTCTAGGGAATATACTTCTGTCTGGAGTCATAGATTCCATATAATGGGAAGGCATTTTGTTTTCATTTTGCATGTTATAGGATGTGGACATGAATTACCTGTTGGTAATCTAGGAAGCGAATGTTGATTCCCCATTAGAAATTTGGGCTACGGACCCTTATTTCTAGTGAAAAACAAACGTTTGTTGCCTAATTTGGGGAAAGTTTAAAATGTATCCTTCCATATCAATAACACTTGCTTGAAGCCATATGCAAACATCCTTCCAAGAAGCTTTACCACTAATAACTCCTTAATCATACATCAAAATCATGTACAAGCATCCACAACTGTTGACATCAATTCCCATCACACAACTAAATCAACTATTGAAATGAATTCCAACACCATGCTGCCAAACTTAACTGAGTTCCAAAGTTTTCCTAGAAATATTTGGCATGCAAAATTAATTTTTAGAGAGACCAAAACACACTTTTATTGATCCAATTCAAAAGTGACAACTTTCTAGGTGCATTTGGGCACCCAAAACTCAATATAATCATTTAGAACACCTAAGAAAACTATCCACTCATGAATGACAACATTTTACTCATGAATTTGTTGCCCCGAGAACTCTTGCACCTCTATTCCCTCTATGAATGGCTAAATTATCCGCTTGGATGTCCGATCCACATTATTTCTTCCATTTTCAAATTCAAAGTTTGGAATAAAATTTTGAGTGATGTTTTTCCAATTCAATAACAAGGAAGCTTAATTTCTTGTAACCCCCTCACTAGTTTCCATTCATGGTATCATAGTGTGTGATGGTGTTCACATTCCGAAGTAGTTGTTTAGCATTTTTATATAAAGGAAATATTGACATACACCATTTATAAATTGCTCAATTTTGTCGATCTTTTTTCACTACTACAACACCCTCCAAAACTTCACTACATTCAAATTTTGTAGCCTACCAATCTAGCATATCAAGTGTCACTTTGGTCTTCATGTGTCGTTCCAAGTCATTCCACATGTTTCAAGTGTTCTTGATCATTCCTAAGTTTCATCGCATTATTTGGAACATCTCTAGTGCACTTCATGGTTATAACACCTTTATTTGTTGTAAAATGACACTTTTGGCTACAGTCACACACACTTTATTTATTGTACTTGGGGAGTGATTTTAAACTAGAATTTTGATGTGTATTTCTCACTATTCACTCTTATCTAAGTTTTATTGATAATTTGATATGTGTGCACTTGATTTTACGTCTAAACTCATTGTTCTTGACCTTTGTCTTATCTTTCAAACTTAGACAAAATTTGATTGCACAAGTTAGGCCACTAGGGCTAGGTGAGTGCATGGTAAACTTTTAAGCCTTAATCAAGACCCATTCCTTATTCTAAAGTCTACCCTGCGCCCTCCAAGAATGCATAGCACACTCCCAAGCATATTCCCCCTTCCTTGTTCTGAACTATGCCCTTAAGAAATCATTCCTTCTTGTTGAGCACATCGCACACCATCAAAGGAGCATCATGTTTCCTTCAACCTTCATACATGCACCATGCGTCCTCTTAGTCTCCCTTAAGAATATAACACAGTTGGGAATGTCAAAGCCTAACCCCTTGAGCCTTCATCATTGTGCCTTGTTCCCTCCTAGCTTCTCCTAAACACACAATGTACTTGGGAAGGCCTACACTTCATCCCTTCAGCCTCTGGAAATGCACCATATGCCCAAAAATGTCCCTTGTTCTTCTCGAGCACACTGTTGAGTAATGAAAAAAAAAATTGCATGACACATGTCATAATAGGATATTGTTCAAAACTATGTTTTATTTCCATGAGTGATCTCAATTGCAAGTATTCCAGAACAACATGGAAAAGATACATGAGTAGATAAGAAAAAGAGAGTAGTTAAAGGAAGCATTCAATAACTAAGAACACGCGATGAGAAAAATTGAAGAAAACTGAAACCATAATGATCGAAGTAGCCCAAGAGGAATCCATATCACCAAACACCCTTTGGAGGGTGAAGACATCAACAACATGGAAGTTGCAAGAAAGATTGAAGATACAAGTGGAAACATTGTCACCTATCAAGAAAGTCCATGTCATGAGTCAATATGAGTCCAAGTCATGAATGTTAGTTATTTGTCATGTTCTAGTCAGATGATGATGTGGAAATCACGATGTAGTTATGTAATTATTGTAAATACAAAGAAGTGGAAGTCCGAGAGTCATGTATGAACAAAACACCCATATGGAGAAGTCCAAAAAACATGTGATTCCAAAATTCATTTAGAAGTCCAAGAGTTATATAGAATTCCAAAGGTTATTAGAAGTTGAAAAGTGATAAGAGAAACTCAAGTCATGAGAATTTGAAAGGTCATGCTTGAAGTTATCAAAGAGTCTCATTACTCAAGAAAAATACTTTTCACCTTGGCTTCGCCCACAAGGCATTAGAGAGAAAGAGATAGTACTTTTGAGGAGCAAGTAGTGGCTCTAATGCTACACTATTAGAGCTAGTGATGTTCATTGTACTCATGTATCTTGTAACTTTTTCTTAATAGTTGAAGCCATTGGGTCAACACATTTTAATGCATGGATCATGGATGTTTTGAGACTATTCTTCTAATGTTTGTGGTTTATGTCAGCTCTCATATGTAGTAAAGTAATTGAACTATTTTAGTGACTTTGGTGCTAAATTTTTTGGAAATTTGTTGTGATGATTTTAATGATCATAGAATCTATGTGAAATATTTCACTTGATGTCTAATGATTCTTCTTTGTTTATGTGCATGTGTCTCCAATATATTAGTAATATTACTTTTACTTTAGAGGCTCACTTTTCTTCCTTGTAGTGAAAGAACCTTGATACATCTACAATCGAACATTCCACAAGGCACACTCTCTTTCTCATTCAAAATAAATTGTGCACTAATCACTCATGCTAATTTCTTAAGATAAGGCAAGTCTCTAAGTTAATGGAAATCAGACCATCTTTCTAGATGGCACTCCTACACCAAACGGTGTGAGGTCTAATTGGGACCCCGTATCGGGGAGATCTCCTGTATGTTGGCGAGTTCCAGCATCATCAACACCATCATAACAATGACATTTAAATGTTGGTATAAGAAATGACTAAATAATTATTTATAGTAATACTACGGTCTAAGTTGGTTTTTTACAAGATTTTATAGCAACAAACCCATTTAGGGTTTATGAATGTTCCTCAAATCACATCCAAACATGTTAGTTTGGAATTTTTGCTATAATTATTTTCAAGGATGTTTGAGACTATGAAATATGGATCAATATAATGAGAAACATTGGGGAACATGAATTTTAGAATTCTATTAACTATACTTTATGAGATATATTCTATGAAAATTGTGATTTGTGAAGGGTCCTAAGACCAATTCTAAACAAGTCATCTAGTAATTTTTGTTATATTTTTTTCTGGTAAGTTTTAGATGGTAAAATTTGGATCATATTCATGTAAGGTATTGGGTAACATCTAGTTAAAATTTCATATTTGGGTTCACTATGCTTTCGGAGATATATGTTCCAAAAGTTAGGGTTTGTGGAGGGTCCTAAAATTAGTTTTGTGCTAGTGAGCTTAGTATTTTTCTATAACCTCTTTTCTCTTATACCTTTGACTGTGACGTTTTTATCTTAGGTAAAAAATTTAGAATTATATTTGATGAATTAGATGTGTGGCAAGGTATACAAGTTTTCTTTTAGGAAGAGGCCAAAAATCAACAAGTTTTGGGAAAGTCACCATAACTTTCACTAGGCACATCAAGTTTTTTGTCTGACATATGGAATTGCAAACAAGACATACCATAGTATTATACGATGAAATTTCATACTCATCCGAGATGGAATTGCATAAATGCACTAGAATCAAGGTCATCCAGACTAGGAAACACTCCAAATTAGTGTTTTAAAATATATGTTAACTTAAAACTACAACGAATTTTGATTGGGATGTTGATTAAGGTGATTTGTTTAAAATGATTAGAAAGAGAAAACATAGAAGAATAAATGTGATGAGGGATTATAATTATTTTATATCATTATTTTTAATATATTTAAGTTGTGATATAAAAGTTTTGGATAGACGTCAGTTAATAAGTAATGGAGATACATAAATCTACTTGAGATGAAGATAAAGATGCAACCAATTCATAGAATGGTTGAAAATGGTAAAGGAATATGTTAATTATCATTTAGGTGAAGGTCAGTATTTTATTTATGAAGCTCATGAGTGGTGGTGGAGTTTTGACATGGATACAAGATGGGACATTACACAAGAAACATTTGAAAAATTATTTTTCCAATAAATGGATAAAGGATACAAAAATGGAGTCATTGTATAAAAACACAAGATGAATTAAAATAATCTAAATAAGAAAAGTGATGAGATAATTAAGATAGTAATGAAACACTTATTAAGGAGCTTCAACAATTAAAATAGGGAAGGAGTAGCAAGGGAAATTGGGAAAAGAATGACTCAAGGGAAGAATTAAAAAAGAAAGGTGAAGAAATAGATAAAATACAAAATCATAATAGAAAAATATTAGATTATGTCAGGTGATTGAAAGAAGAAACAAAGCTTTATCAAACTCAAGAAGAGACAAGGACCATAGATGAAGAGACTACTAAAATGTGTGTAGGTGATATTTGTAAGAATATTAAAGAATCCCTACACATATATGTGGTAAAATCAAAAATTCATTCTAAAATTAAAGAAGGACGTCAAAATTTGATAGATGAGGTCACATTGTAGCGTCAAAAAGTGAAATAATACAAGATTCAAGAAGGTCTCTAGAGTATAATTGAATATGTTGGAATCTACATAGAGGATATGCATGTCAATTATGTTGGTATTATATCCAAGACTAGAGTAATCAAATGTCAGGAAGAGGGGATATAGGAGGCGTTATCTTTGAAAAGAGGATAGAGGAAATGGGTATGTTGAATAAAGGAAATTCATGAAATGTGATTTTGGAAATAATATTGAGAGGGGCGGCTGAATCAGTATTATCAAATCAATATAACTTTTTCATTTCCATATTAAGATTCACATACGCTACTTCAGTTAAGGCAAACAACGTGTATACACAACTGTGTGTAATGCAACAAGTGTATATCTAGTAAACTTATGATTCAGTTAGTTGATCCTTAATGAATGCATCAGAACATTATTAACCATAGGAACAGTAAATAGGACCAGTAAAATAGAATAGATCATCACACACAAGAAGCACACATGAACACCATGATGTAAGGTGGAAACCCAATGTGGGTGAAAACCACCTGCTGCAAGTCATCTCAATCTTCTTTTTAATAAGAAACTTCTTTTTACAGTGGTTCTGTACTGGTGCAGTCTTATACCAGTAAGCAGGCTTCTACCTGAAGAAGGCTACAACCTTCTCTCGTTCTCCAGGCTCTCCTAGAAGGGAGCTACCACCCCCTTAGCTCTTGTACTAGCTGATGTACTAGTATGTAGGTGCTGACCTACAAAAGGCTACAACCTTCTCTTTCTTCCTCCAGGTACCACGTTTCATAAATTTTCAGACTGGATACTCATGGAACACAACATCATAATCTGAAAGCCACGTTTCATCCAATTTTCATACTGGACCCATCAATATCATTGAAGCACACAATCAATCAATACTAGCATCATTAATCTCTGAATCACCCAATACTGAATCATTGAAAACCTGTCAACAAAATGTAGTCACCAGAACACAGAGCATAACACTGAACTCTGCAACAATATTCAGAACCAATTGTATCATCAAAAATCATGCATTGGATTGCATACGCTACTTGGAAGTGTCGAACCAGCGTGTATACGCAACTTCATCAAAGCTAACCAATGCATATGTCATTAATTAATTATAACTTTGCTGCACTTCCTGACTTCAGACATACCCAAATCATTACATATACAAGGATAATACATAGGTTAGCAACCAGATCTAGTCCATCAGATCACATAAAGATAATTCATTATGATCCTGATCTTTATAGATCTCATCCATCTACACTGAAGCTAAACACAATCAACCAAACTGGATATGTAGAATACTGACACTAGTAAACAGGCATCAACAACTAGAACCACTTGTAACTTCAAACATCATAGCTCATATGGTATACGCTACTTAGATGTATCTAACCTACGTATGTACACGCTTCTATCATAGTCAACCAGCGTATACATCTGTAAATATTCATGAGTTGCAGCTATTTCAAACTTAAGTTATACCCACATCAAAGCATTACATGTGTCAATATAAAGATCTAGAATAAACATGATCAAACCATATAGAGATGATTCATTCCAATCCATTAGATCGTGATCTATCCTTAGATCTTGTTCTCCATCTACCGTTGAGATTCCTCCTTAGCTCAGATCAAGCAAAGCATCATGAACCCATAACGAGCATACTAGATCTCATACTTCATCAGATATTCAAAACTTTCTCAATACATTTGCCTAATGATCTTCTTCTCCTTTTATAGTCTTAGGCCTTACTCAATACCATGGTCCAAAACCATTGAGAACCAATACTAGGGATCCAATACCTGGGTTCAATACTTTGGATGCAATACCGAGGACCAAAACCATAGGTCTAAATACCACAGACCCAAGAATAAGCTTTCCCACATGTATGCGCTTTTCCATGCATGAAAGTGCATGCATACGCGTACGCGAATTTTGATCATAAATTCCACGTGTATACGCTCCTTTGTATATAGTGAACTTGCGTGTATACCCTACTTGGTATATAGTGAACTTGCGTATATATGTGACTTGGTACATAGTGAACCTGCGTATAACCTGTGTATGTATGTGACTTGGTATATAGTGAACCTACGTATATACTCTTCTTTCTTCATTCTTTGTAGTCTAATCATCAACTCTTTGCTACTGACCTGCTACACTATGATCTGTCATCTATGTGAGTTGCCATCAAGGACAACACTTGTATCATAATGCCAACAATCTCCCCCTTTGGACTTGATGGCAAAGCTAACTTGTCCTATTGAGAACTGTCATCTAATTCCGTTGAGCTATCGTGCATCCCGTGTATTTTGTCACATCTGATATCTCTTCTGTAGATTCATCTAGTTATATATAAGTGAGTTGTTCTTCTACGAGTGGGTTGCCATCACGTACAACCCATGCATCCTAATGCCAACATGTGAGACCATATTGACATCCTAATTACTAGGAAAACATTCAAGGAAGATAAGAATATCAATATTAACATTATTAAGGAAGAAAAAATGACTGATATAATCATTCACGCGGAAGAAGATGAAATACTCATCAATATTCATGGAATGGGGCATCACCAAATAATTATTCAATAGGATGTTATTGAAGACAAACAACTACTACAAATTGGGGAAGTCACAACAACAAGACATGGAATGAAAGGAAAGCAAATTATTCAACACTCAACCATCAAGAATTAATAGTAGAAATAATTGTGTTTGGATGGATGGTTGATCATCAATAGCAAGAAAAATGTAGGAATCTAAATAATTCCTATTATTTGGTTTCATCACATCTAACACCCTTAACAACAGATCTTTGAGGACAAAGTTTTTTGAAGGAGGATACTATGTTATAACTTGAAAGGGGGGCTATATTGAGCTAAATATATATAGTACGACCCAAAATGGGCATATATATGGGGTAAATGTGCATGTATTATGTAAATGTATATGTAATAGGGTCATCCCAATAATGAAAGGACCACATGTGCAAGGTCTGGATAGATATGTATATTGATATAAGTAATCATTATGGAGGACATGGACATATGATTTGGATCTATGAATGCATTTGGATATTTGGAGGAGTTTATCCTATTATTATCTATATTATAGTCGTGCTCTATGCTCACATTATTTTACGTGGTTTATGTTTCTAATTTGTATGTCTTGATATCATAACAATTCCATTATCTTAACATCTTACAATTCAAAGTTTTATAAAATTTAATTGGCTTGTTAATTATTGATTTAATACTCTATCATTTAATCTCAATCATGTGATACTATGGTCTATAATTTCGAGGTGATGCATCAAAGGTACTAAATTCAATTGTTAATGGCCCATGATATTATTTAATGAATTTTATTGGATACACTTATCAATTTGACTATTCTCAAAATTCATTCATGGTAATGAGTAAATGAGTAAGACAACAACTTTTTTCCAAAAACCACCTTATCTTATTAAGTAACCATTAATTTTTATGTGAGGTGGGAAGTACTAAGAGACTATGGTATTATGTTTTAGGGTAGCAGAAGTTAAAAAAATATGTGCTCATGTTGGAAGGGGGGTGGAGTAGATCGGGAAGACAAATGCTCATGAGAAGAGGAATAAGAACAAAGATGAGGAAGAGATACTAGGATTGGACTGAGAAAAAAACATAATGCAAAGAGGAGGAATATCAAGAGGAAGATAAAGTAGAGGAGAATGATAATGTAGAGGGTGGAGTAAGAAGATTGATGAGGACGAGATACTAGGGTTGAACTAGGAAAAAACCATAATAGAGAAGAGAAGGAATATAGAAAAGAAGATAAAATAGAGGAGAATGATAATATAGAGGCTAGAAAGAGGAATAGAAAGAGGAGAATATGAAAGGTAGATGAAAATAAGGTAAATTTAGTTATGTAAATTTGAACAGAAGATTCATAGTAGAGGCTTAGTGAAGAAGATGGAATTCTAGTAAGCTTAGTTGGGTAAATTGAGAAAAGAGGAGAAATCCTAAGGAGAAGAAAGAATAGAAATAAAATACACAGAGAAAAAAACAAACTTGAACAATAGATTGATAAAAATTATGTGTATTAATTTTTTTAATTTTCATCACAATTGTTAGCCTAGCAAAGGCACAGAACATCAAGTTTTGTAAATAAAAAAATTAAGTAGACTTCGAACCCATTTCTATATTTCCAAAAGTTTCCATATAGGCTTATAAAGAAGATTTCATAAAAAATTATGTGGTTTAGTGGAAAGGCATATGGACCCAATTCTATGAAGGAAAATTCTCATTTTGTGTGTATTTTATATTTACTTTATGTTTACTTTATGTTATATTTGCATGTGTTTGAATTGTTACATCTTAGAGTTATTTCTTCTTATGATTTGACAGCCTATTAAGGTCACGGTGGTATTTGTGGTGAATGAATTCTATAAGGGAGTAAGGTCCACTTTACATATAGTAACATATGGATGATTGGAAAAATATATTTGTAACTTTATTGATTAAACTTGGCAAATGATTCGAATTCCATATAACCAATTTGAATTTTTCTTATATCCCCTTGGAAATGGGTGGTTTGGGAATTATCAATACACCAATGTATGGGAACTTTGTGCTTTATACTAAATAGATGATTCAATCTAGTAAATTTCAAAATGTTTAGAAAAACCTTCAAAGAAATCACATTATCTAAGGATGGTCCATGGGAAAAAATATTTGACCAGGCCTCCCCTTTGAAACCATATTGATAAGTCCCAAAGTTCAAAGTTTCCAAGACATGTTCTTCAAAGTATTTGGAAGGCTTGGGAGGTGCTCAAACCCTTCCTAGATCATAATGGTCACTCCATGGAAATTGGGTCAAGAAACATAGTGTCTCGTGTTCCACATTGGGTTTGGTTGAAGGAAAACCTTTTTCCTGAATCCTCATAGTTCTTGGCCTTGTAGCTCTTTTAGAAAGGCATTCAATGTCCCAACTATTTGCTTCACAATTCCTCCAAGCTAGAGTGGATTCCATGGCTTAATATAATGAAAGTATTCAAGTTGAATAAAAACTATCAAGATTTTTATGAATCACATTCAAGCTCTCATCCTAAACTACGTTCAATTCAATCTTGGTCTCCCACCGCATTGCGTGTAATGTCACAACTAGAAATGGAGCAAGGCCATAATGTTCACAAGTTAATGCCAACCATGGACTAGAAGTGGCCACGAACCAAGACTTCCCTTCAAGGCCACCTTAATAAAATTTCTCATTGAATTCAAAACAAACATTTGGGATATTTATCCTAAAAAGTATCTAGAACCTTATGATTGAACATAAAAATTGTCTCTTTTCCAAGATATTTGTCATGTGGAGTCCCCCTATTGATGGAAGATCGACTTATCTAGGGGTGCAATGCCCAACGGTATTTACATTGTGGGCACATTAAAGCCTTGAAGCATCTCTTCGTGTTCTATTCACTTGCTAGGAAGGCTCAAGCATTGGTAGAAGTTATGTTAGTAGTTCTTGTCAACCTCCCTACCTTTGGAAAACTACCTTGCTAGGTACATTCTATACAACAAAACTTGGGCTCTTTACACCTTGGAGTTATTTCTTCTGATGATTTGACATCCTATTAAGGTCACGGTGGTGTTTGTGGTGAATGAATTCTATAAGGGAGTAAGGTCCACTTTACATATAGTAACCTATGGATGATTGGAAAAATATATTTGTAACTTTATTGATTAAACTTGGCAAATGATTTGAATTCCATATAACCAATTTGACTTTTTCTTATATCCCCTTGGAAATGGGTGGTTTGGGAATTATCAATACCACAATGTAGGGGAACTTTTTACTTTATACTAAATAGATGATTCAATCTAGTAAATTTGAAAATGTTTAGAAAAACCTTCGAAGAAATCACATTATCCAAGGATGGTCCATGGGAAAAAATATTTGGCCAGGCCTCCCCTTCGAAACCATATTGATAAGTCCCAAAGTTCAAAGTTTCCAAGACATGTTCTTCAAAGTATTTGGAAGGCTTAGGAGGTGCTCAAACCCTTCCTAGATCAGAATGGTCACTCCATGGAAATTGGGTTAAGAAACATAGTGTCTGGTGTTCGACATTGGGTTTGGTTGAAGGAAAACCTTTTTCCTGAATCCTCATAGTTCTAGGCCTTGTAGATTTTTTAGAAAGGCATTCAATGTCCCAACTATTTGCTTCACAATTCCTCCAAGCTGGAGTGGATTCCATGGCTTAATATAATGAAAGTATTCAGGTTGAATAAAAACTATCAAGATTTTTATGAATCACATTCAAGCTCTCATCCTAAACTACGTTCAATTCAATCTCCCACCGCATTGTGTGTAATGGCACAACTAGACATGGAGCAAGGCCATAATGTTCACAAGTTAATGCCAACCATGGACTAGAAGTGGCCACGAACCAAGACTTCCCTTCAAGGCCACCTTAATAAAATTTCTCATTGAATTCAAAACAAACATTTGGGATATTTATCCTAAAAAGTATCTAGAACCTTATGATTGAACATAAAAATGGTCTCTTTTCCAAGATATTTGTCATGTGGAGTCCCCCTATTTATGGAAGATTGACTTATCTAGGGGTGCAATGCCCAACGGTATTTACATTGTGGGCACATTAAAGCCTTGAAGCATCTCTTCGTGTTCTATTCACTTGCTAGGAAGGCTCAAGCATTGGTAGAAGTTATGTTTGTAGTTCATGTCAACCTCCGTACCTTTGGAAAACTACCTTGCTAGGTCCATGAGTCGTCATGTTTTAAGATTTCTTAGATGATTTTTAGATTGGAAGTACTCTTCTAGATTTGGAAACAACATGATCACTCATTGTTTAATGATGATGCGGTGTCTCCTGAATTTTCTTAGTATGATATTGCATTCATACATATTAACTCGGTTGAATAGCATAAATTCGCATGCACCATATGCAATTTCTGTTGAATGCACTTGGAATTTAGCCTTCTAAAGTATCCATGCCACCAAACTTGTTACGACTCTCTCTCTTAGTTGGGCTTGATGGTATCTTAGTTTGTTGGCCCAAATCTTTGGTTGCAACCGACCTTGACACACTTAGCAACAAAAAGAGAGAGCATGCAATTAGACACATAAATCTTTGTAAATAAACAAGCAATTCTCCACACCAACATTAACAATTTCAGGTGGAGGTCATTAAATCAACAAAGTCAAAAAGTGAGGGATGTCGGGAATTTCTGGTCATTCCAAACAAAATACAGTGGAAAAATCCTCTGTTGCCACTGTTCGAAATTTTCTGATAAATTCTGAAACAAACAAAATATGAACAGAGAGTGATACTCTGTTTTTGGGAATTTCTGATAATTCCAGAAAAAACGAACAGAACAGAACAATGCTCTGTTTTAACACAACGGAAGCAGAAAAAGAAATCGCTTTGCTGAAACTGGTGTTTCAGCAACGTAGTTTCGTCAGTTGTTGATCATGGTGTTTCAGCAACGGTGTTTTTACATCAAGACTATTTTTGACTTACGATGCTTCAGAAACACTCTGTTTTGACGTCAAGACTATTTTAGGCTTACGGTGTTTTAGCAACACACACAAAAAACTTGTACTCATTAACAATAAACCAACTGTTAAAAAAGATTTTCACAAGAGATTATGCTGAAGAGAATCTTCCGCTTATCTAGAGGGATTCACTAGTCTATGCTAAAAAGCATCTTCCTCTTGACAGAGGGATTTCACAACTGTCTATGCTGAAAAGCATCTTCCTCTTAACAGTGGGATTTCACAACTATCTATGTTCAAAAGCATCTTCCTCTTGAAAGAGGGATTTCACAATTGTCTATGCTGAAAAGCATCTTCCTCTTAACAGACGGATTCTCCAAGGAACGCTTCAGTTCCACACAAATGAATTTACTCTGTCTCTTCTTTGAAATTTTACACTGATGTGCGTAAAATTTCAATACATTTATGCTGCTGCATATTCCATTACAAAAACTCTCTCTCAGCACTGTTGTCTCAGCACTGCTGTCTCAGCAACTCTATCTATCACTGCACTCGCTGCTATGTGCTTCCCTTCATTGATTACAATCGCACTGCTGTTGTGCCTCACTTGCATTTCAGATGCAAGCAACAAAAACTGTGCTGCTGCGTTTCTACCGTCTCTCACAGAAAACAATCACAAAACAAATTACTTTGAAATCTACACTGTTGTGCGTTTCACTATTCTTGAGGCATTTTTCTTCATGCTGTTGCGTGCTCTCCTCTACTCTCTCTCTTTTTTTTCTGTATTTTCTACACTGTTGTGTCTACACCTATATATAGTGTATTAGGGGTCATAACAATCCATCACCGCTTCAAATCTCTAACAGAGTCTCTGGTGCAATCTGCTGCTCATAATGAACGAAATCTGATCTTTCTGATATTCTGTTGTGCTTCTTGAGTCGGTTGTGTGGAAACCCATAACTGATAAATGTTGTGGCTGGCTCGAGGCTGGGTCTTTTCACTTTCATCCATGCTTCTTCTTTAATGTGGTCGTTTAGATGTAATGGAGCGGCGGTGGATCTGATCTTCCTCCTTCGGGAACACAAAAATAGTTAAACAGTGAAAAGAGGGTAATGGTGGTGGCTTAAAAAAACAGGAATAAATGTGGGGCTTCAGATCAAGACAAATAGATGGCGGCTGTTGTTGTTCAATTGTTCACTCTAGTTGAAATTATAATTTCAACAAGGAAGACCTATACAAAATGTGAGTAGTATTCTCTTGGAATCAACAAAGTCAATATTTAATATATTAAATCTAAAAGCATAATTATGTTATTTAACATTCAAGAAATTAATAGTTTAGGTTTTTCTTTACTTATAATAACTTGATTTTATGTTGAAACATACACACTTACTTTTAACAAAACCAAATAGATTTCATACTTTTTACTCATAGAATGATAAATAAGTGATTAGACTATAAAGTCATATATAGTCTACCCCTCTCTAGATTTGAATCTATAACCTCTTAAGAAGAAACATATGCTTTCTTTTACACAAGTGACTTTAACAAAACCAGCATATGTATTGCATATTTTCTAACTATAACATGGAAAACAAATAATTTATCATTTACAAATAAGTGATTTGACTATAAAAATATATATACTCTACCCTTCTTTAGATTTGAATATATAACCTTTAAACAAAATCTTTAAAATCTTAATAATGGAAACACAACCTTCCTTTTGTATCTCATGGTCGATCACTTTTGAAGGAACTGGTTTCTGTTTTTTAGTGTTTTATGCCATCCATCTACCTTGGCCTTATTTCATGCATCTAACGAAGAGTAGATAATGTGGGCGTGTAACACCTCCTATGGATTACCAATTAATACAAGGTTATATGAATATATTAAAGAGAGCATGCCCTATAAGCAACGGATGCCTCGACGAAAATCTTGAAAGTCATTCTTGAAAATCTTGATTAGAAACGACAAAGGTTGAATTACCACTTTCACATCCATTAAAATACTGTTATTCTCTGAAAGTCTCTTTATTTACGATGAACAGTAAAGATTTTGTTCCTACGTAGCCTCAAATTCACTAATGCGCCTACCTAGCCTCCAACTCAGTAATGGTGACATCATTTATGGAACGAACCGAATGATTCTCTGGAGAGACTGACGACACGGATGATGCGGTGGCAAACGGCCGTGACTGCTGAATCCCACTGCCCGAGCTGCCGGCTGTGGATCGTCCATAGGAGCTGTCACCACTTGTCACAAATGCGGGCTTTGTTGGATTTGCCAGTCTCACAGAAGCACTGGAGATCATCAATATAACATTAGACATGATTGGACGGAGGCCTGCATCAGCTTGCGTGCATAGAAGCGCAACCTCAATGCATCTTAAAGCTTGCTCCTGCATCATTGTTTCCGCCAATGTCGAATCTATCATATCTGGAAGACACCCTCGCTTGTATAATCTCCATGCCTGCATCACAATCATCCAAGGCAAATGCATACTCACTTAACATCTCCATTGTCAGCAACCACTGTTCTCATAGGAAAAAGTAATCATGAATTGATGTCTTACCCATTCTAATAAGCTTTGCATTTCATCGGGAAATTTTTTTGCAGTGCTTTTCCAACCGCTCACGATCTCAAGGACTAGCACTCCAAAACCATAGACATCAACCTTTACTGATAGTTGCCCCAGCATTGCATACTCTGGCGCGATATAACCGCTACATAATCGAATGAGAAACTCCTCAAATAAGTGTGGTGCTTGCGGCTAAATCACACTATTGCATACATGCTTAACTGCTGATAAATTGCATGGGGCAAGGGGAGAGGGAAATGTTCTTACTATGTTCCTGCAGCTTTTGTTTCGATGTGAGTCTCGACTTCAGGAAAGAGTCTTGCTAACCCAAAGTCTGCTATCTTAGGATTCATTCCCTCATCAAGCAAAATGTTGTTTGGTTTAATGTCTCTATGAATGATTCGCCACTGTGAATCCTCGTGAAGATAAAGAAGACCCCGAGCTATTCCCATTATCATGTTATAGCGCTTTTGCCAGTCAAGATGTCTCTTCTTCTCTGGATCTGTATTTGTATTTCAAGAATATCAAATTTAGTAACTTTTAAATAATCAATCTCATTAATTCATGAAAAATTGATCATCTTCCCCTCGTCCAGGAAAAAATCCAAAATGACATACCAAACAGGAAGGTTTCAAGACTTTTGTTTGGAAAATACTCATAAACAAGCAACCTATCCGGTCCCTCGGAACAACACCCAAGCAACTTTACAAGATTTCGGTGTTGAACATTGGCCACAAGCTTCACTTCATTCATAAACTCTCGCTTGCCCTGTCTAGACGTTACAGACAGCTTCTTCACTGCTATTTCTTTTCCGTCTCTCGTTATTCCCTGAAAGAATCATTCCCATAAATAGCCTAGGGGAAAAAAAAAACCTTCATTGATGTCAAGTCATGGAATTTCATGGGTAAAAAACAATAACAGATACAAGCATACCTTGTATACAGCGCCAAACCCACCCTCTCCAAGCTTCTTGCTTTCATCAAAATTATCCGTTGCTTCTATGAGATCTTCTAAGGTGAACAGAATTTGCTCCTGCTTCAGTAGCGTCGATTCTGGATCACTCTCACGTGTTTCAGTATACACCCAAAAAAAAGGCGAATAAGAATTTATTTTGATGAGATAGTATAAGTTTGCTCGTGCGAAGCAGAGGTTAAAACTGCAGATTCTACCTTCATTCTGCGCACGGGTTACTGGCCTCTCTGAGATGGATAGCTTTATTTTCCTCCACATGACAAACAAACGGACCATGAACGCTAGAAGCACGCCTCCCGCAATCCCCAATATCATGTGTAATGTTTTTGAAGAGGAACCTTCTGTAGAATAAGATCATGGAATACATGATATTATTATATACAAAAGCTGAACAAACAAATTGTATAATCTAGAAATCAAAAAATTGAATGCAGCAGCCAGAGATTACTTGACATGGTGGGTGAATTGCCATTCGCCACAGGAGCCGGCGCAGCGCCCGCGGAGATGGCAAAAAAGGGATGTATTTCATATCTGACCCTACAGCTTCCGAGAAGTGCTTGAGCTCCTTGGCTCATAAAATCGAAGTTATTAATCGCGGTTTGCAAACAAGAATCGCAGTCCGTGATGGATATATCTCTCCAACACTGAACTTGACCGTAAACGGTGCGAATAGAAGAATATGTAGCTAATCCTTCAGCGAATCCCTTGTTTGCAGAATTCATAGCCTCATCAGACAGGTTGGAAAGGAGATTTGAAGCATTGTCCCTAAAACTTTTTAGATAACCAGTACTAATATTGTTACCGTTCCACAAATAAATCCCATTGGTGTCTAGCTGTGAGAAGAAACTAAAGTTATCGTATCGCAGGAAGCAGTTATCTAGCCATACTCTACCGCCGACGTAGTTTGCGCAGAGTTGTAGAACACTATCGTTTGCTAATTGCTGGGAACAGATTGAACAGTCTTGTTTAGATATGTTACCCATGCACTGGAGGAGGCCATAGATTCTGTTGGGAGTTTCTCCATACGAAGAAGTGTTGAACCCTGTTTGAGGTGTATTCTTCACTAGATCCCCCATTACCCTATTCAAATTGCTGGAAAATGTACTTCCATCAGCGTAAGTAGAAGCATTATTGCATATATGCTGTGGCGAATCCGATAAAACCGAAGTAAAACTGCTAATGAATAATAAGGCAATGAAATGAAAGAGAATAGCTGCCTGTTTACAAGAATTAGCCAAGTATGGACAAGTATACGTGTGGAAGTTCCTCATGATCATCATATTCCCAAGAGAATTGTAAAATCGATGTAATTGCCCTCAAAACCCTGAACTAGGAATTGGAACGCTGAGAGCATACGACATTCCCAAAAGATAAACTTTCGGAACGTAAATTCGCTGCCTACAAAGCTTGCTTGCGTCTTCTTCAATAGGAAGATGGGTCTTGGTTTCAGTGGTGTGGTGGTAAAAGTTAATGTAAACTAAACCTCAAGTATACGTTCAGAGCACAACCGATCAGCATGGAACAGTGAAGTTCTCAGCTTTTCAGGTTGTCTCCCAGCCACATTATAAACACTCTCTTTCATTCTTTCGTTTACATGAATTCCTTTCATGAAGTGTATAACTTATCCTGATAAAGATTCTTTAAATTAAAATTAATATAATAATATTAGTGTAAAAATTTTAAAATTATATCCAATGATATGAT
>APFE030564533.1:130227-145632 GCA_000404065.3 Pinus taeda | reverse complement strand
ACCAATCATAGATTCTGATGACTAGTGCCTCAGGATGGATCATCATTATAAATGTTGTTCTGGGGACTCTATTATCCTTACTATATGTTTTCATCTAAATGGACAACAATATTTTCCTTACTGTATGTTTTCATCTTATAACTCGGTTTCCCTTAATAGAATTTTTGTTACTATCTATTTTTGTCATATCCTTGTGGTTATATCTCGGTGCTCCTTAACAATATTTTCCTTACAGTCTATTTTCATCTAATCCTCCTGGTTATATGTCATCTCTTCTTAAGTAGTAGTCATTTGATTATGCTTTTCAATAAAATCTTGCCAGGGACATCAATGCGTCTATAAGTCTGGACATAGAAATAGAAATAGGTGAATTGTGAAATAGAACTATAGGCTATGTGTTTATTTTCATGAAAGTGAAACTAAATCTGTAAGAAGGTGAATTGTGAAATAGAGCTGTAGGCTGTGTGTTGATTTTCATGAAAGTGAAACTGAATCTGTAAGAATTGAAATTGTAAAGAACTCTGATAAATGAAAACGAACTGTAAGAAAAATGTGTTGTAATTGATATAACTAACCTGGATATACTGGCAACTCTTTTGTGATGTTCTGTTTTCAAGGTTGTTGAATAGTTTAAAAGCATAAGATGCAACTTCAACAATGGTTGAACTTCTTTTATAGTTTTTGGCACTTGAATTTAATTGGTGGACATGGATGGACATGGATTGCAATGGCTTCATTTTGAATGTGTGGTCTAGATTTAATTTGATGTGATCTAATGGTTGGGAATTTGTTATTTGTTGATCCATGTGCTTTGATTTGTTTTAATGAGAAATAGAGAGAGTTGGGTGTCATTTATTGCAGTTATTGGGGTTGGGTGTCATTTATTGAACATAGGGGGTTTATTGGGGTTGGGTGTCATTTATTGAACACAGTGGGTTTAAATGTTATTGGGTTGGGTGTCATTTATTGAACATAGGGGGTTTAGTTGTTGAACAACACAGCTGACATACATTCCCTTTTATTATGTGCAGGTATGGATATTTATTTGGGATACAAAGCTTCAGTTCTCATGAGTGGGGGTTGAAGTGACTGCTACTTTCTACTTCTGGAATAGACCATTTTGGAAGCATTTATGGTTTTATCTGTTTTCTAGTTGGGTCAATATGGTTTGCACTCTTAAGTATTAAGATACTATTTATGGATAGTTGTGGGCCCAGTCAATGTATTGGTAAATTTTGGACAAAAATTAATACTTATTTATACTTAATGTTATTTATCTTTGTTTAAATATTGGTTGCAAAAGTCTCAATTTCTGGTGATTTGGTGGGACCAATACTATATCAATTACTGGTCCCTGCACAACATTAAGAATCTCTCCCCTATGCCATGAGATATGAAGTTTCTTTTTTTGGTAACCTAAAAGTTGGAATGTCTAGGGCGAAAACAAGTGGGCACTTAAAAAACTAGTTTTATTGTGCCAAAACAGAGAATTGTAAATCCCTGTGAAATCTTAATTTCACTATGGTGAATGGAGCTGAAGCTTCGGGTCTTTAGTTTGTAAATGTATTATGTCTTCATGACTATACAATGAGGTATTTTCCCTGCACCCTTCATTTGGAAATTCAACCTTTTTATTACTGAGCATTACTCTATTTTACCCTGTCTTGTTTCATTTGAACCTTTCCTTAACTATGTCTTTTACTGCGCGTAATTTTGTGGCTTTACTGTCACGTGAAACCTGTTTTATTAGTTCTGCGCATGGTTTCTTTATTTTTATCCTGTGCCTTTACTGTCAAAATCTGCGGATGACTTATATGCATCTGACTAGTGCTTGAAAATGTTGAGGTAATTCCTTTTGATACAGTTGTTTGTGATCTTTGCTGTAACTAGTTTGTTTTACAAGGGGCTACCTCGTAATGTGTCATGGCCATGGCAATGTTATCTCGCACCCATATAAAATTAGAACGGCCCGAGAAGCATTGTATTGTACAGTATGCGTAACCAAATAAATAATACAAATGCAATAATTCTTACGAACAAACGAATCTCTATTTAAGGAGAGGACAAATGGTACAATACTAATTTAGAAACAAAAATTTAATTTCAAGAAACGCTTGGACAGAGTCAGAAGTTCAACATGTTGGATCTGATTGTATAGATACAGCAACAGTAATAATACGGGTTGGATTCCACGAAATCACAAATTTTTTACATCAACATGTGCCGAGGACAGACTAAATTTCCAATTGTCCTGTCAGAAGCAATGCTGTTTTAGATGAGTGCTGTATACAAACACTCTTTCAAACCTCTGCACAATATTCATGTGGTGAATAAATGCAAAGAAACTGTGTACCCTTCCAGCGATAGAATGCTCAGTAATTTTGTACAAACTTCGCTGCAGTCAATCTCAGAGCGCAAGATATTGGTCTCTAGATTTTTACGAATCTGAAAGTGAGTTCTGGAGTTCAGCGATGGTGTCCAGACTGGGCTTCCATGGGGACAAAGCTGATTTTCTTTTGGCTCGCTGAATTGTAGTAGGTACCACCACATTTTGGATGAGTAGGTTATTGGCCGAAAGAAATGAAGCGACCTCTTCTTTTCTGAGTCGAAGCTTCACAGTACGCACGGTCGATCCATTGGTGGAGTAAGAAGAAGAAACAACCCTCAAGCCGCGCCTATTAATCTTATTGACCACAGGATCTGCTTCTTCCGCTTGTTTTCTTGAATTTGTGGCTGTCCCTGCACGGGACAGTCGCTGTAACCTGCAACTGGCGTCTGGGACGCTACGAGAAGAAACTTTCGCAAAGGGCTCTCTATTGCTATTGTAATTGATGAGTTGAGCCTCTGGAAATGAGAGAGGATGAACACCTGCAAGTTCCGTCCTCTCAGGAAGAGGGCGAGTGAAACTTCCGATCCTAAGTGGAGGACCAGCGGGTGCCTCAAATATCTCATGATTTGGATAATCGATGAGTATTTCCTTCACACAAACAGGACTCTGTAGCTTCATTACCGACCCATCGGCTTTCATGATCTTTATCCGACGACGACGATTGATTCCTCCTCGCAGCAGCACGTTACCCATCTTGCTCCTTATTTAATCTCTGTATTCGATGTCTGTCTGCACACAGAGAAACGCTCTATATATATTCGACAAAAGAGAGGTTGGAGAGGATAGCAGGTGGGCTCCACGCTATCTGGACTTCAATGGCTTGGCTGCCCTGCGGAAGAAAGAGAATGGGTAGGGCAAGAAGGATAGGTTATTCAAATTAATGGATGGTGCTCCTTTTTAGTCAAAACAAAGCTCCTGGTCGACCAACCATTAAATTTATCATTTTTCCGTAGGATTTTCTTTCGGCATTGTCTACCGAGGCGACTCTTCTGCGAACATAGTAATATTAATGCAGTCTGACAAGGAGTCGCGAACATAGTAATATTAATGCAGTCTGACAAGAGGTCGATATAAGACATAAGACATAAGACGATACAACACGCAGTTAGGTGATGAGAGAGAAAAAAAAATAGCAGCGTGTTGTATTTTCTTATATCTGTCTCTTGTCAGACGGCATTAATATTGCTATGGTCGTAAAAATAAGAGTCCCCGTCTACCGATGCCATAAATTTGTTAGTAAAGTAGAATTTTGGCGGGAATTGGGTCTTAAAAATATATAAAAAAATTAAAGTGCTGAATTATTTTTTATAATAAAAATAAATTAACATTATACGAAATATATGAGAGAGAAAAAAAACTTTAAATTTAACAACTATAACTTAAATTTTCAAAAAAAAATACCAAATTTTATCTCTTAACCAAATTTCTATTATTTTTCCATCTCAATGGTGGTCCCTTTGGAGTACGCTCTCTCTTAATCCATCCACGTATGAAACTGATCGTCGAGGGAATCTCCATGCCACGGATCATTATCACATTTTGGTTTTGGGCGAGCAAAGTACAAGTAGAATATTTTGTAAAGCCCTCTTTCACATTGAGGAAACCTGAAATTTGGTGACCCGGATTTTAAAGACTACCGAATACGTCAAAGTGGTTTCTCTTATGATAATGAGGATCAGTCGTAAATTATTTAATATTTAATATTTATATTCTATAGGACCGAATAACAAAATTTCATATTTTCAAACCACACATTAAAAAATTATATATATGAAAATATTTGAATTAATAATTTTTTTTTTCCATCTTCTTTCGAGGGATGAATGTGAGCGTACGTCAAAGTCAACCTATGTCTTAAATAGTTCTTTGATTTTTCATTTTTTCCTTATAAAATATATGGAAATGTTATTAAAAATATATACACAAGAATTTTATTATATCACAATGATTTTAGATTTTTAAAAGATTTGTACCTCTCTTTTTTTAGTTTTTAGACATTTTTATCTTAGTTTTTTAAAGGATTTGTACAAATCCTTTATTTTGTAGTTTTTAGTTATTTTTATTTTAATAATGTTGATAAACTAGTTAATTAAAAATATACAAGTTAATAATTTTTTTATAATAATTTTTTGTTTATCTTTTATTTTTGGTGTATATAATTGATTGATTTTTAAAAGTAAATTTCCGTTATTTTTTAGTTTTAGTTATTTTTTTTTTAATATATGATACTAGTTAATAAAAAATATTTTTTAAATTTTTTGATTAAAATTAATATTTTTTTTTTTTTTTTTTTTTAATTTCTGTTCTCGATATTTGATATAAATTAAAGTTAATTTGTTTTTTTTTATTTTATTTTTATTATGTAATGTATGATATAAAAAGTGAATTTAAATGTAATACTATTTTTAATGTCATTTTTTTTTATCGCATTATAATTTTTCTTTAAATTTACATGTCATAATATTTTTAATGGTAATAATATTTTATAGAGTGACATTTTCATTTTTTAGTGATTTAAAAAATAATTAGTACCTTATCCCAATTCTAAAAGGTGAGTTTCACTAGAATTTGAAGTTATTCTAGAAACTCTCTTTACCTTTATGTTAGTTATCTTGTATTTGTACTTTAAGTATTTATTGATAGGCATACACTCAATGAATGCAAATTTACGTTTTTTTAGGATTAGATAGTGTTTATTGTTTTTTCTTTTAAAATTAGAAATTATAAAATGCTCATGGGTTTTCTCAATTTAACTCCAAGAATCTCTAGATATGTTGCTACATAAAACTTCACATCCATATAAGATAATAGGATGGCAAGATTGTTAGGCCCTAACCTTCTTAACCCCCTAAATAGATAGATAGGCTTTTATGTATTCTATATATGGAGGACATCTATAGTAAATAAATCTAGTGTAGTAAGGTGAAAGCAATAAATTTAAGAAGCAATACTAGAATGTTTCATCTACATGAAAATTCTCTACAATGTTCCAAGGAGATAAATACTATTATTAAAGAAGCAGAAACTATGTACTGAGATGTATTGTGAACTTATTTGTAACCAATTTTTTTACGCAATCAAAGGTTAGCCCCTCAAAGAGGCAAGTTAAAATTGCTTCCATCAATAAAGGTATAACATTTGTGGTATCTAGTTCTTTATTTGGCTATTGTGGTTCTCATATGTGATTTTTGCTCTTATTTTTGTTCCAAATCTCTTAATTCACTAATAAATAACCCAACAAGTGGTATCAAAGCACTATCTTACGCATACATTTCAGATCATTTTTTAAAGGTTTTTCTCCTTTTCTTTCCCGTAAAGCCTGTAGCTATTATTATATCAGATCATATTAGATGAGGTCCAAAGTTTCTAAATAATGCAATAATTTGTCATTCAATATGTAAACCCATTGGAGGGTAAGTATATACACAAGAAATACAAAAGGTTTCACATGGTTTGACACTCTTCTAACTTCTATTGGTACCCTTTCAAGTAGTGTTACATTAGACAAAACTTGTATATATAATTCCACTTTCATGTACCTTATGCTATATTAAAATTGCCCCAAGTTTCTCAAAACTGGGTTTAGATAAGTTGATTGATCATGTTGTTGCTATAATGACACTAAGAATAACACTTAGGAAGATTACTTTCTAGTACCTAGGTAATTGAGTGGTATAAATAAGGGCATAGTTGAGACTCTTGCTAGATCCATGAAAATTTGGGTTTAGTATTACTATTGGACTTTGCTAATGTAGCAGATAGATATAGCACTTGACATCCCCTTCTCCTTAAGATTCTCAAAATATCACCCCTTATTGTCAGTCCATTATGTGTAATGAAAAAACTTGGTTGTATTAAATATTTTTACGTCTTATTCTTAGCAATCATAGGGACCCCACTTAGTCAACCTATATCATAGTGCCTACATTCATGGGATATTTCAATAATACCTCTAATCTCTCTAGATATTAATAAAAACCACCTATAATCCTTTTGATGAACCCCCCTCTATAGTATACCAAGGGGGGATATTATGGGCTATAGTGGCAGGTACCCAAGGAAATAATGTAATAATGTGATGGGCAATATTTAATAAATAAAGGGGTTAACCCACATTATGCAAGAGACCCCAAGCAGTTAAGAAATAATGTGATAAACCCATTGTATTAGATGTATGGTATTGAGAGACCCATGGTATTGTATGTATGAAGCCTATAGAGGCTAGATAGTCCCCATTGAGAGATGTCAAGTATTGCTGGTATTGACAAGCATATGGCTTATGGAGTGGTCTCCTTTCTTAAGGAGTAGTTGTATGGTGTTACCCTACCTCAAGGGTTTTGATATTAATAAAGATCTAAAATTTCTATATTTTTCTCTTGTATATTTTATCAAAGAATTTATTATATTTTGTAGGTCAGATCTATTACAAGTGGTATCAAAGCACTTTCTTGGGGAAAGAGGGGGAGTCTCTAGCCTCTATATAGGCTTCATAGATACAATACCATGGGTCTCTCAATACCATACATCTAATACAATTGGCTTATCACATTATTCCTTAACTTCTTATGGGCCCTTACATAATGTGGGTTAACCCTTTATTTATTAAATATAGCCCATCACATTATTACATTATTCCCTTGGGTACCTCCCTCTGTACCCCATAATATCCCCCCTAGGTATACTACACCCTCCCATTACATCTTTCTAATATAAAAAAAAACCATATTTCTAGTAAACATCCCCTATTTTTTCCAAATACTCCTTTTTATACTCCAATATTTTTATAAGCCCCCCACTATCCCAGATCTGCCCTCCCTCCTCCCTCCACCCAACCAGACCCAGAGAAAAAAATCTACAATATATTAAATCTATTTTTCATCCTTTTAAATCCCCTTTATGACTAAATGTGGTAAGTTGATGGTCAACAAGGTGAGTCCCCTATACTATAAACATTGATTCTTGCTACCGATCCATGAAATTCTTATATAAACTATAGCATTGTGAATTTAATAGTTATGTCAGTGCAATATTATTTGAGTATAACTTTGTAAGGGTTTAAAAAGTCTAGGTCACTACCACACCATTATTTGGGACCTATCTCAATTGAATCCTTGTGTCACATTGATCATCATGGTATCACTCTCTACCAAGCCTTATTTTGGTTGACCCACTCAACCCCATTATTAGGAAACTATCTCAACAAACTCAGAAAGAAACACTAATCACCTTGGTACGACTCTAGTAACCTTTTTTGATGGGCCCCCATCCACATGGCTACCAATAACAATGAGTTCAACAACAAAGTACTCACCTTTGAAACTTTGTGTGATTATTTACAACATAAAATAGAGTCTACACCCACTTCTCTATTAAGAAAAACTTGCTTCTTCCAATGAAAATTTCACCAAACTAGACCAAGTGACGCATCCCAGGTTCTGTAGCTTTCACAACAACTACAGAATTTGAATCATTATTACAAAGCACACAACGTAGGCCATTGGAATTTGGTTACTATATTAATTAATGTGAGGAATAAAACACAGAGCACAAATAGAGGGTAATTTGAGTCTTCTCACAAGAACACAAAAAGGGATTCAAATATATTTCTATTCATTCAAAATTTGTTGTTATAGATAAGAATACAAATATGAGAGTGGATTCCTCAAAGTACTTGAAATTCCGATGCTGTTACACAACAATACCACACAGAACAACCAAACACCCTCACTAACTCGTACGAAAACCGGTTGTGCTCCTTGAAAATCATGTAATAGCCCAACCAACACCAATGGTTTAAGAGGTATAAGTCCAAGAGCTTGAAGTGAACTCGTAGAAATCAAAGGGAAACAATACAAAGCCAAAAGCCCCTTTTCTTTAATGCTCCTGCCATTTATCCTCACATTGTTGACCTTTTCGTATTCAACTAAAATGAATCGCTTCCCATGTCGCTAACATCTTCACCTTCCATAACTAAGTTGATTCAAATCCTGTCAGTATGTGGACAAACCAAATTTGTAACCTCTGTCTCATTCTCACAACGCAACTAAATAATTTTCAACTTTAGAGTATCAGCGACTCAATGCAACAGGAGTATCAACACGTGATCCTAGGGGTGTCAACAATTTAAAGGCAGTCGTTGCTTTGATAAAATGTGGCTACAAGACTAGCTCAAAAACTATCAGCTAGATGTATTAGCAACTAACATAATTGGTGTATCAACAACTTAAACACATGGGATTAGCAACACTTATTATGACTCAACATAAAAAAAAATTGGTTGATGAGGATTGGTCGAGGCCAAAGATGCTCCTACATTAGACACCCTTGGTAAGAAAATATGAGCTACCAGCTCATGTGGTATTTCCTTCAGAGATTAAATTCCATCATATGGATATCATATCTTGTTCAACCACCCATGATGCATCTTCAAGTCCTCTATTATTCCACTTGACCAAATACCCCAAATACTCCCTTCACTAGGTCTTCTTTCCAACCCATGTGGCTATAATTTCTTCCACTTCTTCAACTAGTTTAACTGGTAATTGTTCCTTCCACTCAATGGGCATACCTATCTCTTCACGTTTTCCTTCATGGAACTCATATAAATCAGCCACATTGATTACCAGAGATATATCTAAATCCCTCGGCAACTCTAGCTTGTAGACATTGCTAGAAATTTTTCGATGAATTCTACATGGGCCTATTTTCTTATATTTCAATTTGCTGTAGGTACCCATGGGAAATATCTCTTTCCACAAATGCACCATTACCAACTCTCCTTCATTGAAAACATTTTCCCTTCTTTTCAAATCTTATTTTTCCTTATATCTTTCATTACTCAACTATAATATTTTCTTCACCTGTTTGTGCATCAACTGTATGTTGTCTATAAAATCACTTGCATTAGCACTCTTCCTTCCCCCAGATCTTCAAATTCTGTCAGGTCCACAACACCTTTCAATGACCACTCATAAACAATCCAAAATTGACTCTTACAAGGGGATCTATTCACCGAGTGATTGTATGGAATCTTTTCCTACACCAAGACCATATCCCACTGGTTGGGATTTTCACTACTCAAGCTTCTCAGTGAATTCCAAAGACTCATGTTCACCACTTCATTCTATCCATTTGTATGTATATGATAGGATGAATTGTATAAAAATTCAAATCCTCTCTTCTTCCACATTGTCCTCCAGAAAGTGACTCAGAAATATTGTATCCCCATCTGAAGTAATGGTTCTTGGAAACCCATGAAGTCTTACTACTTCTTTGAAGAATAAAACAACCACTTTAGTAGCATCACTTGTCCTCTTGCATGCCATCAGATGTTCCATCTTCAAAAAAGTTCCTACAATAACCATCGTTGAATCATTCTTCCTCTGCACCCTTGGAAGTCCCAAGATAAATTCCATGCTCACATCTTCCCAAGGCCTTCCTGGTATCGACAATGGAGTATAAAAACCTGTGCTTTGACTTATACTCTTAGTTAGTTGGAAAATTCTAAAACACTCAACAAACTTTTTGGCATCCTTGTTGATGCTAGTCCAAAAATACCTCTCCTTTACCAACGTTGTGGTCTTATCCATGCCAATATGTCCACCTAGGCCTCCACCGTGTAGATACTTAACAATATTCAGCCTCATTGACCCTTGAGGAATGCAAAATTGTTGATTTTTAAATAAAAACACTTCATGGGTATTGTAGTCTAAGAACATGGTTCTATACACACTCCAAGGTTCTTTACACGTTGTCCAAGCTTCTCCAAAATCGATGTCTCCTACATACAACTCCAACTTTTTAAATTTCTAATTGATAGACTTCAAAATCCTTATATTTCCCTTTGGCAAGTTGTTTAACCCCAAACTCAAAGTGTTCCAAACTAAAACTTTTTTTTTAATACAACTTTAGATGTTTTCCATGACAATAGGGATTCAAAAAACTTCTTAAGGTAAAAATTCCAATACCTCGAGGCAATCATATTATTTTATTTAATTTTTTGAAATAAAATTTCCTTCCCAAATGTTTTAGGATCATATCTACAAATATGTAAAAGCTTCCCCTACTTTATATTTTACAAATTCTCCTTTTTCTTAAAGTTTTGTAATGTTATTTATATTTTCATTATTTCAGGACTCTTCAATTTTTTTCCTAATGTTTTTTTAGCAATTTTATAATTTGCATCATACTAGGGGTTTCCCATTCAATTGCTATTTTACATGAAACTTTAAGAAAATACTTTCTGATACATGTTTGAGTGTTTCTCAATATTGGTGATACTTACCATGGGATTTAATTCAACTTTTTAATCCTTTATTATTATTATTATTATTATTATTAATATTTTTTTGTGGATTAAGAGAGATTTTCATTATAATATATCTATTATATAATATATATATATATATTATATATATTATATATATATATATAATATATATATATATATAATATTATATATATTATATATATATATATATAGATACACACATACATGGTGGGTTGATTTTTACTCATGTCGTATTTATAGATAAAATTAATATAATCAAGTAGCATATCCCTAAAGGGGCCCTAGAGTATATAGATATGTAAAGATATCACATATAGGGGGAGTATCATTGAGTAATCAGAGAAATCAAGCCTAGAAGAAACAACGAGTTGATATTCAAAAAAAGGAAGCATATGACTAGAGGGAGTAGTACTAAAAGGGAGAAGCAAATAGTTCACCCACATTCTGGCCTTTACCATTGATGTTAAAGGGGAAGAAAGAAAAAGAAATAATAATCACAAGATTCTATAAGTAGTCTTGAGGAGAAATAAGAGTCATATGAAGAGTAAACTAATAGTTAGGGGGATTTCTCAACAAGCATACATCAATTACTGGAGTATGTCTAATAATGTTTCCATTAATTCCAAAGGGAGATATTGTTGGTAGTGTGTGTTGTTATTGGTGTCAAGTTATGCAATGTCTTTGATTGCAAGCTTAGGGGTAGTAGAATTATAAGTAGATAACTGATAATTTGAGACATAATGCGCTAGAGGAATGGGATCAATGACTCTTCTCCGCTCTGGAGGCTCTAGACATGCTTGTTGGTTAACTAAGAAGGGGGTATGAGATGTCTCCCAAGAAATAAATAACCATGATGCATGGCGACAATTCAAGCATATTAGGGGGCCCCTAGTAGTTTTTGGAAACCACCTTCGAGCCCCACGATAATCTTCTGAGGGACGAAACTTTGTTTATTTCATAACAATTGCTCTTGTGAAAGATGAATTTCCTAGATCAATGCCAGTCTCATAACATGCAAGAAGTTTAAAGTGTACTTGTGCACATGATGGATGCAATAGATGAGAATGCCTTGATCCAATGGCCTAGACCCATATTAGTTTCACATATGTGTGATGATTAAACAAGGGAATGCACTCGATTTGGTATTTTGCATGACATGGAATGTTTATGATGTGGAAATATGTGGATAATATGTGGTAGATCTGATGATGTGGAAGCAACAACGAGTGACATTTGACACTCATTTTGGTCGATTTGGATTCCTAAGTAAATGATTGGAAGGTGACACATGATAAGTACATGTTACCACTTAGACAAGTGGTAGGCTTTGCTTGGTCATAAAAAATGACATGATAGGTTATGTAACAATGATGTATCTCGTACTAAGGTATATGAGTATTGAGCAACAAATTCCATTTTTGTATAGAATTACCAAGACCAATATCTCGCGTGACTTTGAAGAAATGATGTGGTAGATGACTTGGTAGTAGAAACGTGTAGTAGACATTAATTGGTCCATGAATTAACATGGAAAACCCTGAGGTATCGAGACTTACATCAAGATTTTGTTTGGTAAAGTTTTCTTGTGTATTTTGATTTAGCTAAAAAGCTCAAAAGGCATGGTACAAGACATGATACCATGGGTCAATATCATGGATCGATACGTATGGTAAAATAGGAAATAATATATAAATATAGAGTTAAACATTTGAAATTACTGTTGAAACTCTCCATAGTGAAGAGAGTGAGTACCTAGGGAGAATTTCCAAAACCAATGAGACTAAGGGAGTTGTAGTAGATCAAATAAAGGGAGAGACAAAGACCAGGATAGAGTGTTGAATAAGTGAGAGGAGTAGTGATTAATCCTTGTATTAAATCAAACTTATTGTGAGTAAAGTAATTGGTAGAACTATAAAGTATATAAAAAAGATAGTTGTGGAGTGTTTAGAAGATTAGAGTTGGAGCTGTATGCAAAACCATAAAGTAGAGAGTAATGTGCAAAGTTGAGAGGAAAAATTATCTGGACTTATGTAGGAATGAAACAAAATACATATATAAACATAAACACATAGATGTGGCAGAAATAAATCTCCATTTCATTAATATCAAAGAACTTAAAGATGCTTACATACAGGATAGAAATAAACTAGCTCAGGTGATGGTAACTTATCCCTGAGAAGAGATGTGGCAACTACATGCCTTTGAACTGTGTTAATGTAACAACCTCCTCTCACACTTACCCAATTTTACTAGTTCACCGGGGTAAATATGTGATGTGGAGTTACTATTATATGACTCAACCACCTAAGTACAATTAAGGAAGAGGAATTGACAAACTAAAACATTACTGACCTTCCTCAGGAGCTACATGACCCACAAGAGATAAATAACCCCTCCAGGTGCCCAAACCCTGGGTGAGATTACTTTTTCATTGACATGAACTCTTAGTCACATGCGGTCAACTCAATTTATTGTGTAAATTAAGACATGTATTTTACGATCAATCCAAGTTGGTAATCTTAGAAGAAAATCACAATTTATGGATTTTTGGATAAGAACTAATATAGAAAGTAGTTATGAGAACAAAAGTGCATATTACAAATATAAATCATTCTACATAACTAAGAATTGACATACATATTATAAATATAAATCACTTCTCAAAACATAAGCAAAACTATCTAAGTCTATTCCATAAAAGCATGCATTATTGGTTAATGAAATTAGGCTATTTTAGGAAAACAAGGAATAGGCTCTTTCAAAGAGACCTAGTTGTCCTCCCTCAACAATTCTAGAATGACATTTCCAATATCTAAGTAAGCATAAAAGAATGTAATGAAAGAATAAGAACTTAATCTAAGAAATCTTGAAAGAGGTGAATCTTGTTCAGTCTTAGTCGTGGCTCACAGAGAAGAGGCTATTTTAAAGAGACATGGTTCTCCTTCCACATTCAAGCTAATCACTAAAAGGAAACAATATTCACTTAACACATTTCATAAAATAAATTCATATTAAATATATTTACAAATATTTACAACGAATGAATATATTAAACATGGAGAATCAAACTAGCATATGCACAAATATAAACATGATACAACAAAGTGTACTTAGCTTGGATGGGGGCCCTCCAACCTTGATGGTACACTACTAAAATATTTAGCTACAATAACTCATTCACTCCAACAAACACAAAGAAATTATGAAATAAAATCTCTGTCTTCAATTATCTCAAAATAATAAGCTTTTCTACATAGTCTAACTATGAGTGTCTCTTTTAAATAGGAAAAATGATAACCATATAAGCTAAAAAGTTTGAAACAACCATAGTTAATGTTATCCCACTTCATCAGGTCAAAGCCATCCATTAGTTACAAGAAATCTAGGAAAATTCAAAAAAATCCTAAAACTGCCCCTTTTTAATAGGGATTTCTCGGTGATAGGTCAAGTTTGACTAGCATTGATCGGGCATGTATTTACTCATTTTAACCGAGCTAATAGTTGTTCACCCATGCCTAGTTCCTAAGCTTTCCAAATATGTATTCATCTTGAGTGCAAGTGTCCTACATATATCACTTTAATGGAGCTATTACGAGAATTTCCAGTTCTGTCCAAAAATACTCTTAAAACCATTTTTTTGCAAAAATATCTAAAAATTGAAAAACATAATTTATTTACCTGAATATGCATAATAAGGTCAAAATAAGGCATATATAGATGATTTAAGGTGGAATATGATGGAAGTTAAGTGGATTTTTAATAAGAAAAATTGATCAAAATCGAGGGCCAACACATGCATAATCCTACATCCATGTGACTATAGGCCTCCAGTCATATGTATATTCCTGCATGCCAACAATTTCAATATCTCAATTCTTTGCCTACAACCATGAAATTTGTGCCACCTTTTCATGGCTAGACTCCAAATCATTGCCCATAACTTGATGAAATTTTCCAAAACATTAAATGACACAAATATAAAGACTCTAACATAAAACTTGATCAAGTACTTAACCTAACCCAGCCTAACCATGACAGAAATTTCGTCAAACATATGGAAGACATGTAATATACATGTCATGAATGCATATTTAAACATAGTGGTCTAAAACATATCTGAGATTCACCAAGAAGGTCTAATGCCCACTCATAATAACTACAATAACATTTTTTAGTCCATGCATTAATCAACCATTCATATGTTCATCAAACATGTTAAGAGCCATAGGCATTATACATCATATAACCAACAAATAACCAGCATAGAAGCCAACAAATAACCAACATATAAACCATGGAATCTCAACCATAATATCACCATCATAATAAATACATATTGTTATAGTGAAATCTAGTGTCTATGCAGAGCTGCTAGTCCCACTAAGATGGGTAGCTATCTTAGAAACAAACAGATTAAAGTTACTTTTGTTTTCCTTTACAAGAAGTAGATAGGAGAGGAGAAAAGAATACCAACCTCTATCTTTCGCTTGGTTCTCTGCTTGTTCCTTCTCCCCTTTGACAGATCTTTGCCACTCCTCCCTTGACCACTCTGCTTCAAAGAGTACCTGTAAAGTCAAAGCAACATAATACCTTCAAAGTGCATAGATCTAAAATCTTAAACAATATAGGACCAGATATATATTGACCACACACATGCATATATTAGCAAACATACAAGAATGTGGAGGAAAACTTGAATAGCTTTATTGATATAGAGATTAGAAGA
>APFE030564533.1:108548-129523 GCA_000404065.3 Pinus taeda | reverse complement strand
CACTTGGAGATTGATGATCTCTTACTCATCCCTGGGTGAATTCAGAGAGGCAAGTGTCACAGGAGAAGTTTCTGGAAGATTCCATGATCATCCACCTTGAAAACTGTCTTTGCCATTTGTCTACTCTCGCTCATCGCACCCTACAGAAGGGCTTTCCAGTATGCATCGAAATTTTTATAGTGAGCAGGTGAGATGCATCGCACCCTCTGCATTCAGGAGTCTGTATGGTCCAGTTTTGACCAGTTCTGAGCAGTTTTTTGTGGAGAACTTCTGGGAGATGATGTAATCAGCTGACCTTGTTCCTTTAGGGTATGAAACAACACTTTTAGGGACTCAGAAGCCCTTGGTTTATGGACATATGTGATTGGGGTTGTAGTGCCCAAATATGTCTATAACACATATGATAATACCTCTTATTAAAATATGGAAATTCCAACCAAGTCACGGACTTCCATGTACCACCCGACCATAGATTGGGATGAATCAAATCTTTCTTCTAGCTAATCACCCCTGTGTCATATTCCAAGCATGAATGTGGGATCTCATGGAATAACAAAAAAAAAAAAAAAACAAGGCTTCCAGAGGCCAAAGCACCTCAACCCTCAACCAATGATTCCACCTCACGGTCGAACATCACTAACCATCACCAAATCAATCTCCACCCAAGTTTTCTAGGGCTTCAGAGAGTTTGTTCCAACTCTCCTCTAGGACTAGTAACTCAACGCATAGTTGTTGCAGGTCTCCAAAGTGTCTTTTCAACCAAGGCTCCAAGACTAATAACTCAACCCACTAAGGGCTCTAGAGCATTTGTCCAACCAAGACTTCCAGGACTAGTAACTCAACCCAAGTTGTTCCATGGCTTCCAAAGTGTTTTTCCAACCAAGGATTTAGGAGCTAGTAACTCAACCCACAACCATAATGAACATGAACAAATGGGAAAACCCCACAACACCATGGCTATCCAGGAAATGGCAAGGCTAGGCAAAACCAGTGTCAATCTAGGCAATCCTCCATGCCAATGATAGATCATAACCAAGAAACCACATGCATCTACCATGAATGCCATAACTAGCTAGGAAAACATACATGCAACTCAATATCTACAAAGCGTTCCCGCTGTATTTGTTGATCTCGTTGTCCCTTGCGCTTTCCTAATTTTCCTTTCCTTCTTCCTCCAAATCCAAGTGAGACTAGAATTCTCCAATCATACTTTAAGTGTGAGAGAATGAGAGAATAGAAGAGAGCTCCAAAACTAAACTCACAAAATCTAACACCGACAAAAATACTAACTGACAAAAGCCATGAACTGATCCTTAGAAGCCTTTTTATCATTGAGGCCTCCATTTTCTTCAGTTTCCTCTATTTTTACTTTAATTTTACTCACATGAAATTTTGTGACCTTTCACCTTCCTTTTCTCATATTTTCCATTAATTTCGTAAATAAAATGCCAATTAATGCCTCTTTTCCTTTTCCAATTCGTTTTCCAATTTCCATAGCCATAAGAAACCAAGAGTGACACCCACTAGGATGTTTTTGCCCAACATTTAACTTGGAATACATGTCCCATGAACTTGGTATTATATTTTTTACATGGAAATTAAATCAGACACTGTTATAGAACCCTGCCCCTTGGGGGAACACTGTCATCTGTGTTCAATGACACATATGACTAGAAAACCCCTAAAAACAAATCATACTGCCCATGGAGATTTATAACACAACTTGTTTTAGTATTTACAATGACCACTTCTACAAACATGACAATCATATCGCTTATTGGAGCTTTATAACAGAACTCATTACGATATTTACAATAACAACCACATATACACTCATGCACAATTTCTTCAACCAACAAATAACCATAATGTCTATGGAGCTTTATAAATCTAGTTCGTTACGGTATTTACCATAACATACACATATACATATACACATTGTCTCAACTAGTAAATAAAAGGATATGATACCTATATCAATCAACAAGGGAATCCAAAGGCTCACACCTCCACCGTCAAAGTAGTACGAGGATTCACCTCATTCCTGAGAAATCCAGAATCAACTAACAGAGCCAAAGTTTGCATCCAATGCCCAGCATTACAATCCTACACCACTTGTCCTCTCAGTGAACAATTATCGGCTCATTGTTAAAGGGAACACTCCCAACGTGCTTATGATTCCATCTGGAAATGTTAATGACCAAAATAAATGCATTTGCTAGATTTCCCTTCTCTACTACACAGTCCCATAGTTAATTTGGTCACCCCCTTCCATGTAGTCACACACCTTCCAAGTTCCGCGGGAATTCCCCTCTTTACTACACAGTTCGTCGGGCGACCCCTCCCTTGGCAAGGTCTCCTCACATCAGAATGTCCAAAAACCAAATCATATCCCTGCCTCAAAACCATCATACATGTCATAGCATGCTCATGGAAATCAATGGACACTATTGTCTACCAATGCACCACAATGGCCCTGCTCCTAAAGTGCTTTTCTAGCATATTGTTGCCTATTCCAATTCTGTTTGTTGTTGTTGTTAATTCTTCTAGTTATTTTCAACCCCCCAAAGTTGTCATTTCCATGCTTTCCTATACCAAGCACATAATTTCCATTAGATTCAAAATGAATTGAAATAAACTCAAATCATATCTCATTGATGGCTCGTCAATAAGGTACACTTTCAATTCTATTCACTTCCTATCACAACAAGTCAAACTAATTGTTTGATCATATCATCATGAATAAACATATCACATCCAGTTAGCTCAAAACTCAACCATCGTAAATAAAATTCATAGATCATGTGCATAATTAATATGGAAAGAAAATATGGATACTTATCCTTCAAATAATTATTTGCTTCTACCCTTGCCTGTTATCCTTTCTGTACACACACACGCGTAGCAAGCACCTAGTGCCTTCACTTCTCTTCAATCATGTACACATGCATAAAATGTACATGACACATACACCCACACATGGTGTACCACACAACATATACACCTACACCCGGTGAACCCCACAACACAATACATACACCTACATTTGATGTACAACACAACATAATACACACACACCTGGTGTAAAATAAAACACATAACCCTACACCCGGTATACGACACAAAACATACACCTACACTTTGTGTACAACACACACTTGCACCTATTCCTAGTGCACACCACAACACAATACATACACCTACACCTGATGTACAACACAATACATATATGAACACATCATACAATACAATGAATACACATGTCGCAACACAATGAATACATAATACACATAACATAGTACCACATGTACACAACACTTATTTCATAAAGTGTACACAACACCACCTACAGAACGTGTACAATATGTACACAATACCACATGTACACAACACTTATTTCACAACGTGTACACAAAACCACCTACACAACTTGTACACATCACCACATGCATAATTTGTACACAACACCACCTACACAATGCGTACACATCACCACCTGCACTATGTGTACACAACACCACATGCACAACATTTACACAACACCACCTACATGACATGTACACAACACCACTTGCACAATGTGTACCCAACACCACATGCACGTAGCATTGCATGTACCACATGTACATATCATCACATACACACAACACCACATGCACAACATGCACACCAGACCACATGTACACAGCACTGCACATAAAACATGCACACAAGACTATATGTACACAACACTTCATATCCAACATGAATACAACACTATATGTACATAGTATTGCATATCAAAATGCACACAACATTATATGTACACAGTACCACACATACAACATGCATACAACACCCTATATACATAGTACCGCAAATGCAACATGCATACAACACTATAGGTACAACATGTACAATAGATACACAACAATAGTATTGTACATCTAAAGACCACACACTAACTCTACCAAGAAACCTTGCTTCTAGTGTCTTTTCCACTATCCATGTTTGCCCCAACATGCTGTAGATTGCATTGCTTTCATTTCATTGATGTATCCCTCGGCATTACCTATCAATAACATAAACATAGACATAGTATAATCACATAATATCAATTCATATCCACATGATGCTAACCTCACATATCTATCATGGCTACTCTTCCCACTTGATTCCTCATAAACCATGAACCTATTTATGTCATTCACTTGCATAAGCAATCATTCCTCCATGAGAATGATCCCTAATGACCCTATCAGACAACGACATACATACATGCATATATACATATAAAAATTAGCATAAAACAATTATGATCTTTGATGACCTTTCCATACAACTATATATATATATATATTATATATATCTATTATTAATATATATATATTATTATATATATATATAGATATCAACATAATGATGACCACAACATAATTAACGGATATCATAAGGTCAAAGTGAAGATAACTCCCTTTATCTATGCATCACATGCACAACATTAAGAACAACAATTCATGATTTAGCTGGATTTAGCCAAGGAATGCCTAAAATCCATTCACTTTACCCTTCCTCGTTACCTTTCTCATGATTGTCATGCCACCATCCATTTATTCCAATGGACAAACCAAATCCAATTGACTGTTATATTCTTGCCTTCAGCTACCTTATACATGCATTGGCTTCATCTGAGTCTTACACCATCTGTTGGATTTCATCCAGCTCTTCCTGAGATGCATTAAATTTCCTCCTTTCTCAATCAATTCTTGAGACGCTCAAAACATAAAAGGCAAGACCAAGAAAAACAAGAGAAAACCATGAAAAACCAATAACAATACGACGCCACAAGAAAATTCGCATGGTCATGCACTAGACAAAATCAAAGTTGTAAATCAAGCACAAATAAATCACAAAACATCGAAAGCACAAAACTTTAAACAAACACCATGATTAAATCCCCATGGGTTCCCAATGCTTCCAAGAGAAAATCTCAACCCCAGCCTTCTTCAAGATTTCATGGCACTCTCTTTTTCCATGTAATCCCCTACATCATACTTCCATAAACAAAAAAATGTCAATGCATAAATAAATATAAAAACATATGGGTTACCTTAACTTGTTGTGTCAAGCACACTGCCTTGTAATTGAACACATACACATATCATTTCTCAAGGGACTCCAATTCCTCGATAGATCCAACTATAACTAGAAACTATCTAATATAACTATCAAATACATGTTCATGAATATAGAACATACCCACATAATGTCAGACAAAATCAAGGTTGAGAAGACTTCATGTATTCATGCAAGGTATTCATTCATTTGGAATTGTAGTTTCCAAACATAGCCAAAGGAATTCTCACCCAATTCCTTTCTTTTACCTTTTACCTTGCTGCAATTGAGTCTTATTAGGTTCTATCACATAACCCACTGTTACTTATCTAAGAAAATCAATTGTTACCTTCTCATGCTAATACCAAACATATTGCCTTGCAACTACTCACACATGTCAGTCACATGTTCCAAATATCAAGACATCATGTCTATTAATTTGAAATCAACCTTTCCCAAGACTAACAACCATGTCATAATCAACTCACAATCATTAATCATAATACTAAAACTAGCACCCACTTACATTAAAGTGCATATCAATTGTCTCAATGCATATTGTGTTAGTACAATTGTCTTAAAATAATATCATTCCTCATGCAATCTTATAAACACATACTAATATCATGTAATTAATCAAACATTAAGAGAACCCGTAAACATACCATGTTAGATAAACCAAATAGAAGACATAATCAAACTCATACCTCAGTGTATTTCAAGGGAGGCGCTCACATTTGTAAAAGTTAATCCATATTAGTACGACACAATATCACAAATATATTGACTCATACCTAAATATCATAACCATAACCATTTCCACATGCCAATACAAATTAGCATGATACATAATAACATCAAGATCTTAACTGGAATGATCATAATCATCATGCAGTTGACCACCATGTTGTTATGTGGAAAAATCCCTCTTACAACAAGAGCAGTCTCCTTAGAATTTGAATAACCCTAATAAAAAACACACAGTAACTACTACTTTTTTCTAAGTTCTAATCATTTGAAAGCAAATAGAATCAAAGAGGCCTGTTACCGGCGAACTGATTGATGAACTCCCTCAAATCTTTTAATCACTCATTCTTTGATGCTATAAGTGTCCTCGCTTTGCTCTCAACAACTTCTCTGCAACATCCTAAAAGAGATCTACAAAGACAGAGAAAAACAAGAGATCAAAGCATACAACATATAATCAAAGAGATAAATGAACTAATTAACCAATTATACATGTGAAATGATTAATTATGCAACCAAAACTCATGTAGGTGATCAAGAAATCCTACAAATTAAATGAATGGAGATGTAACTGAGAAAGAACAATTGATTATATTCATAAAACTGGAGAAAATCCTTACAACCATGTAGCCTTGATGTGTCAAGCCCATTTTGCAATCTCCTACCTCCCCCCTTGCAAGGAAAGCCTTCCTACCTAGTCTCAACAACATAAACCTACTTCCAAGAATCCTCTTTCAATCCTCAAACCTATATTAGCTTTATAGGCCAAGGATGGGAAGTTATGGATCCATTCTCCAAGTAATAAGATCCACTATTAGTAGGATAGAGGCACCACAAAAGAAGGGGAATTACTCCATGATGGGAGGGATCAGTATTGAATAGGAACTCATTCGAAGCTTGTTGGTTGGGATAGATGCTACAATAAATGATTCTAGACTTTACTTTTTATTTTTATGTACTTCAAGTCATGTTCGCATGTCATAGTGGAAGACATTGCATACTTATGCATAGATAATAATGGTCCTCCCTGTGTATGCATAGGAATCGGCTATGAAACTATGAATATAGCCAAAATCAGGGTTTTGTACCATAGGATCTAGAAATTCCACTTTCTTTGGGATAATTTAGCTTTAAACTTTGCAAAGGAGTAGTCCAAGACACATTTTTGGATGGAAATAGATCCAAACTGATGGTATTTGCCTAATGTGACAAAATAATGTGTAATAGATTTCCCCCTAAAGTACAAAGTCAGAAGAAATATTTTGATGACTGAAGTGCTTTATCATGCAAAGGTTTCAATTACAGACTGTATTCAGAGACCTGAAACAATCAAACAAATTTTACAATGCAATATATAAAATCATCACTGAGGTAGGCATTCCCATGCTTATAACATACATGCCTCAAAGCATAGTAAAAAAATACATCTGAAGATCCATGTCAAAAGATGACATAATATGGACGCAACCATCAATGGATCTATGTTTACAATCATGAATATTTAATAACTCCATGCAACTTGGATGGATGAAACTAGATCTAAGGTCTTGATCTCCATCCCTTGATTCGTAATACGAATCTAACATTGCAAGGGAATGTCTCAAAGTCGAACATGGTAGAAACCACTTGATTACCGGTCAATGATGTGAACCGTTAACAAGTGCTATAGAAACCACCAATAATGACAATGGCTCTGAAATTACTTCCAATACAATCTATGAAGTGTGAATAGATGATTTTATGTTGAACACCCATAGAATCATTCGATCGAAGGACAACGATCAGAACCTATCATCAAAGGCGAGAAACCTATCATTAAGGCATGCAGGCCTCAAGGTACTTAAGGTTTCTAGATCAACTTACTAGATAATGAATTGAAGTCGATAGGAAGTGACCCGTCATGGGAAGGCCTATGACACAAAACTCATGTCAATTTTTGAAGAGCAATAATTTGGAGTAACCAAAGACTGAGTGAAGGATAGTCGATGCAACTGAAAGATAAGACCGACAAATTAATTTTGACTAAAGTTGAATTTCTCTTGAACATATCAGAGACACAAGATGATGACTTGGCAGCATTTGGCTCAAAAATAAAACTCAAACCAACTAAAGACTTTCAAATGAGATATGGTCAATTGAGAGGAAAATGTATTTCCCAAGCCGGACACAAAAGTGACAGAGTGTCATGTTCAAGAGTGACATATTTCCTTTTACAAATACAAAACAAAGATTCTTGCTCACTTTTCCCCCACCATTACTAACAAGTACTTATTTATTTTTTACAAGCTAGAGGAGGATACCATATTCTTTTCCTATAAGCTCATCGTTGGGACGAGTCCTCCAAAGTATTTTTAATGAACCCTAAGAAGGAGTGGTTCGGTCCGGTTATGCTTAACAAGTCTTGTATTGTGTAATTTTAACGAGTCCAGTAAAGGGGTAACTTGATGTCATTTTCATGTTTAAAGAGTTTGAAAAGACACGAGAAGGAAACTCATTCAATTCTTTTACCGTAAAATTTTAACGAGCCCTGAGAAGGTAAAGCTCGATGGTTTTCAATTTTAGGGAGTCAGAAGAAAAACATAAGTAAACTCCACATTGTTCTTTTTCATAAGCTTAGTCTCTCAATCCTGAAAAAGGAAAAAATAATGCAAGAGAGAACTCTATTGACCATGATTAGTCAACGTATACCTTTTTCATAAATAGTCTGGTTTAGTCCGTAAAAGGGATAAACTTATACTGAATAGACGATTGTTCATTTACTTTTATGAGTTCTAACCATCAAGTATTCAACGATCTTTTCATTTTCTAAGGAGTCTGAAAAGGGCGTAAATAAAACTCCATGTTTTCACTTTTTTCATAACTTTTAATGAGTTTGAAAAGGTGATAAAATGTACTCAGTACCAAAATTATTTGTTTCTATAATTATCTTGTAACTTGAAATAATTATCTCTGCTCAAAAATAAAAAATGAAAACATTTATAAAATCAGACTTAAAAAAAAAGTTAATATGTACAAAATAATATTTAAATAACCCTAAAAACTTATAAAAAAGTTAAAAAAAAAAGTAAAAAGTTTTCACCATTTGCATTTTTACCCTTTTTAGAGAGATATAAGTCATTTTTTCTGGAAAATCCCGAAGTTGATTTCGGGAAAACTGTTGGATGAAATCGAGAGCCACTTTCTTCAGGTAAATGGTTTATCCGAGCTCTTCATTTTCATATTATTTATTTATCTTTTCGTGACTGGAGATTTTGGTTTTTTGGGGAGACTCTTTAAACTGTTTTTCGCCCTCGATGTGCACAGGTACCCCCTATTGGGCCTACACACACTGACATTAATTTTAACATTATGTGCACAATTCAAGGAAATATATTAGGCACGTGCACATTGTCTATCAAAGTCGGCTACGCACAACATCGAGGGAAAGAAAAATGAGATGAAAATGCCCCAAATATTTTGCTAAATCTCTCCAGAATTGATTCTAATGATCTTTTATGTTTAATTACAAGATTTTGAACTGTGAAGATGGAATGGAGAGAACATGAGCACAAAGAACAAGATATAGTTGCTCTAAATGGTCCAGAAAACATAAAAACCTTGGAAAATTGTGGGTTATACAATTGTTTTACCATTTTGGGCCTGAGGGCCCAATTAGACTTGCTTGAATGGATGGTGGGCAAGTGGAACATTTAGGAAGAATGTTTCATACTCAAAGACCATAGACTTTTCATTGATGTTGATGACATTTACTTCCTGAGTGGGATTCCACATCATAGGGTGAAAATCAACCTATATGGCCATAGTCGTGGTGGAAAGACCAATGTTTCCTATTTGATACAAATGATTGCACTGAGAGGGCTACTCTCAAAGATGGTCGGATTGATATCAAGATCAGGTTTACTATTGCATGGTTGTGTGGTAGTGCAACTTTACATTTTCTCACAAAGAATCAGATGCAAACTGTTGTGAATTGTTTTCATGGTACCATGTTTAACTAGATTGAGGTTGTAGTTGCCAACTTGGAAGGGAAACTCACTTGGTCAGAATGGGAGAACTCAAAAAATTTGGGTATGGAACCTTCATTATTTCATTTTCTTTGGAGCAGATTCCTCTTCAGCTCCACAGGTATTTGTAGAGAGGGGAGGGCCTCGTGAGCCTCACATGCTTAAATGAGGTACACTTATGGCACACCGTGGAGGTGGTGAAGGACCAACAGACAGATTTACTCCTGACTTCTTCGAGTGGCTGGAAGGCCAGATCATCATGATCGAGGAATTTTTGTATGCAGGGATGGACTACAAAGGAAATCCAGATATGCCACTGTCTCCTTGGATGTAATGGGGTGCTATAGGTAAAACTTCACATTCTGGTTGACTTTGATATTTTCATTTTATTTTTTATTTTTTGAATCCAACTAATTATCCAAAATGATCATGTAGATGTGACCCCAATGAGACCAACTGGATTACATAGATATGACTGGTGTGGTGAGTAGCCAGTTGCTCCCATAATACAAAACCTGGATGTGGCATAGACACTGACAGAGATAGAGAACATCCTTGAGAGGTTGACTCTGGACATTCTCGATGCCACTCTAGATGATTTTCCTCTTCACTACCAGAGGCATACTGCAGGAGTTCCCGCTCCTATTAGTCATTTAGTACCACGAGTAGCCTGTGCTATTATATGATACCATGATCATTGTCATGCGTAGTGACTGGTGTAAGGGCTACATTTCTTAGTTTTGATGATGTATCGGCCTGTTCATAAAATAAATGCCATGGGGCCTCATGTCATTGGATGACATTTTTTGTAAAACCACACTTATTTACAGACTTTTATGCAATGAAAAATATACTACTTTTATTTCTGACTATCTTGTACAATATGTGAATGAATATTGCATTGATTTCTTTAAAAATGTTTTGCAAGTGCCAATTTAATCCATAATTAGCTAATTCATATGTTAATGTGTTTAAATTTCTTGAAATATTTTAATACTCAATATGATCAAATTATCGTTCCAAGAGACAAAGCCACAAAAATATCCTTAACATGGAAGCATTTCTAACTCAATAAACACCATTCAAATATAATACCACGAGTTGTGAATCTAACCTAACAATCAACCAACGGATGTCGAATGCAATGGCATCAGATAATAGCTCAATCACTATGCTATAATCTACAATATTTTTTGTTGTTTGACCAAGTCATATCCCATGAATAAAAACTAACTCATATGTGGGCGAATAAATGACCCAGGCTGCGGAAGACGAATTGAGTACTCGACTAACACCATCAGTGAAGCCAATGTAAGTCTGATGGAATGTCAACATCTACAAATCAAGTGTAACACAAGATAAGCAGGAGAAGTAGCAAAAAATTGAAAAAATTACTAAAAATTTTTACACATAAACTATGGTACGTTAATGTACAAATGTTTCACCGAACAATCTAAGCATAATATCTCTTTAGGTAAAGACCATTTCTGGGCTTTCTCAAATAAATTATGTCAGAATGCACTAGTTCATAGGCCCCTTTTTCCAGTGCACATTTTACAATATAAGGGCCATGCCACATAGGATCGAATTAACCAGCGGCTAACTTATCTTGCTCTTGATCGTAGACCAAGAATAAATCACCTTTTGCATATGAATGAGGTTTGACATTTTGATCATACTGTGCTTTAACTCATTTCTTTTGGGCCTCGCTAGCTAATGCAACATCACAGTGAGTCTCATCGAGACGTGTGAAGTACAAAATGTGTTCGTCTTCAACAGAAGTAGTTGGTAATAATTTAATTTCTAGTTTCAAAGATGTTATCTTGCATTCAATCGGTAAAACTATGTTCCATGCCATAAACAAGCTAGAAAGGAGTAAAACCAATTGAAATTTTTGTTGTAGTGCGGTATGCACACAATGATGGATGTCACATTAAATTCCATTCTTGTTGATGAATCCTGATAATATGTTTAATCATGGTGGTTAAAACCTTGTTAATAGCTTCCACTTGTCCATTTTCCTATGGGTAATATGGGGTAGAGCTTTCATGACGCAGGCCTAGCTTGGTGGTAAGGTCGGTTATCATATGGTTTCAAAAATGGCTACCATGGTCCATGACTATATCTTGTGGTACTTTGAAATTACACAACTGAACACGAAAATGGATGTTGTTTCACTGTCATCCATGTATGCAGGCATCGCCTCAACACATTTTGTAAAATAGTCTATCTCAAGGATAATGTACCCATGTCCCTCGACCGAGTGAGGGTTACGTGTAAGAAAGTCAATTCCCCATTTAGAGAAAGAAACCACAACAATGATTGGGTGAAGAGAAGCTATATGTGCACGCATTTTTCGATCATAAATTTGACAATTATGGCATTTTTGGACCACGGTTATATGGTATTTAAAAATAGAAGGCCATAAATACCCAGCATGCAAGATATTTTGAGCAGTGGAAAGCGTGACATATGACTAACACAACCTTCAGAATGGCATCCATTTAATGCCTTTCCGACTTCTCCATGAGTTAAACATTGTCAAAAAACAGAATCGCATCGTGACGATATAGTATATCGCCAACAATATTGTATTGTTGGGATTGATACATGATTTGGCAACGATCAGTTAGACTCAGTTCTGGATGAAATGTATGGTTTTGGAGATAAATTATGATATCTTTGTACTAGGAATCTGAAGTATTGATTAGAAAGAGAGATTCATCTAGAAGAGAATCTTCTACTGCATCTTCAGCTTCAGTATAGGGAAATTCATATAATAATTCAACAAATACTAATGATTTCTTAGATTTGGATTTAACTAATTCCAAATAGAATTCCTGTAGGATGACTATCCATTTGGAATACTTTCCCCCCTCCAATTTTCTGGTAAGAATGTAAACAATGGGGTTTCAATTAAAAATTACAATAGTTTTGCGCAATAGGATATAGTGATGGAAACATTGGAGAACTTGAACACCTGCCAAGGCCAATTTCTCCACATGTGCATATTTTTCTTATGTCTGTGAAACAAGAGATTTTGGGTTCGATCCCCAGTGGATTTGCCAATTCTGTTGCGTGTGAGATCACCCTAGGGTCTTGGGTTGAAAACCCCAACATAGCGGATGGCAAACAACAAAAAGAAATGCTCAAGAAAACAACCTAAATGCTTATTCTACTACACTGTGCAAGAGTGTCCTTACCCAGAGGTCCTACATTTGAGTAGATCCTGCAGGGTGCAAACCCTCAGCTTATCTTGATGCCTTTAAAACCTCAAAATTATTCAAATGAAACATATACAGTAGTAGAAACATAAAGCATGTTCATGATATTAACCTTAGATCATATAAAAAAATGAACAAATACACATCAATATAAGATTCATGAACAAATTACAACATAAATCAATGTCTAAACATGTTTAATATCGGGAACTGAACAACATTTCTTTATTTAAGTAAGCTACAAGTAAGGTGGAGAAATATGACCTGAGTCCTTCTCTGGCTCCAAGCAGAATTGTCCTCTGGATCCATCCTTTCCCGGCCTCAGCAATCTTCCTCCATCACCAACACAAGGATATCTCAAGAAAGATGAAGGATATATCCAACAAGGAAACAAGGGTTTCCTGAAACTTTAGGGAGTGCAAGAGGCACAGGGATGTCATCAGACTCGATCAGGGATAATGTCACTATAGTATCAATATTTGATATATTCTCCCTTAAGGCCTTCCCATGAAAGTTTATTTATACTTCTCCAAATTAGTTTTTTTTTTAGTTGGGAAACAGTTGGGCCACAGGCTATAGGAGGTGAGTAACAAGTAAAACTCGTGAACTACATCCGAAATTAAGGAAATTTGTTTTTTTTAAGTGTTTTAACACATGTACGCGTGTTGGGTATATGCTGACCCGCGTGTACACATTTTTATCAAATGGAAAAGTAGTGTATAGGGAATAAAACATTGCTTTTTAGATTTTGGAGCAAGTCTAGAAGGAAGGGTTGCCCTAGGCCATAATCAAAGCATCATATCTCCCAAGAGTGGTAAATGGTGTTATAACATTTGGTTAAATTATGACTTAAGTAATATATCATATGATCTTCGTTCGACTCATCTTCTTGAACTAGGGCCATACCAATGGTGGCATCAGATACTACTAAGTATAAAAATTAATCTTAGTGATAATCGGGAGTATGTGATAGTAATGTATGGTTCAATGCATATTTAAGTGCATCAAAGGCTTTTTGAGTCACTTCATGCCAGAAAAATGGGATGCCCTTTTCCAAAGGTCGAGTAAAACCTTTATTCAACTTGGCATAGTTCTGGATAAATTGATGTAAAAAAATTTCTTTCCCTTGAAAACCTTGGAGTTGGTGTAGATTGGAAGGAGGAAAATTCAAGATAGCCTCAACCTTCACTCATTAACATGAATGCCTTCCATTGAAATGATAAATCCCAAAAATCGACCAGATTGCATATAGAAAACACACTTATGTGGATTCAAGTGAATATTGTAATGATGAAACCTAATAAAAAATGCTCTTAGATGCATTAGATAGTCTACCCATCTCATTGAATGAGCAGGAAAGTCATCCAAATAAGGTTTCACAATATGATTAGTATCGTGAAATTAATAAGACATGGCCCGTTGAAAAGTTGCACCTTCATTCCTCCAACAGAATGGGATTTTTCGGCAGGCAAAATTCCCCATTGGAAAATGAATGTAGTTATATGTTAATAAGTTGGGCATATGAGAATATTTCATTTCGGGCACATTCATCGATGATTTGATCGATATAGGGAGTAGGATAATTGTCTTTTGGATAAGATTTATTGATGTCCCTGTAGTCAATGCATACTCTAAAGGTTCCCTTTTTTTGTTAAAGGGAATGATATTGGATACCCAATCAACTAAGGGAACCAAGTAGACAAAACCTACTTTGGGAATTTTCTTGACCTTAGCTTTAATTGCAACAACGTTTTGTGGATGCACCAATGTAATCATCGTCTAACAGGCTTGGCATCCGGGTAAGTCTTAATTTCATGTATTACAATGTTTGGGTAAATTCCTAGCATTTACTCATAGGACTGGGAAACAATTGTCACGAAATTCTGAAATATGGCCATATATGTTCAAATTTATTCGATTGAGCATGCAGCACCTATGTGAATATTTTCAACAATCCTTGTTTTAATTGAGATGTCAATGACAATTGTCACAAATAAATTCCCAAAATTTCTTTTGGATTCATATTGAAATATTGAAATGCATGATTCCAGACTATTTACTATCTTAGGTGAAAACATATTTAAAAAATCATTCTCGATTTTGTTATGGATAGGTAGAAAAGATGAACAATGATGGTGATAATTCCATGGCATTTCATCTAAAGTCATAACCGTCATGATACTGTTGTCAGTTGGAAATGTATAATCAAAAGGATCATAGAATGAAACTTGTTCTAACCAAGGCAAAGGATAATAATCTTCATTGATCATATCCACTTGATCAATATCAGAAGATACAGGTTCAGAAAATGATTGTACTGCCTAATAAGCTAATTTAGAAGGACTCAAAGGCATCTCACTTCCATAGGAGGATAACTTAGACTCTAAAGGAACTATCCATGAATCAGGAGATTCCATAGTGCTTGATGTAAACATGTTTACCTCGGCAAAATTAGGAGGAAAATTCGGTGGAGGCATCGCAAAGGTTCCCATCAATTATTAGTATTTGATTAAGCCAACACCACTATCTTCACAAGGAGAATTCCTTTTCTCTGACAAAAGGTATGCTACCTACAGAGGTAGGGTCTAAAGTGTAATAAGACAATTGGTCTACTTTGATCATTTTTCCTTTGTGAGGAAATTGTATCATTCAAAATAGTGACGAGACCAATGCTGACATAGCATAGGCCCAACTTTGACCAAGAAAAAGGTTATAATCTAGCTTAGCATCCACAACTTCAACTTCAATTGCAACCTTTTTCCTCTAGCTCTAGCGAAAAATCATTCAAGATTCCATACAAACGAAAATCTCTTCTATAAAAGGCTTTCAGAGTGATAAGTGATTGATTGATAGTTGGAGAACCTAAAGCTTTCCAAAAAATAATCAAAATAATGCATGTAGAATTTCCTTCATCAACAACTCTATGAAATACTTGTCTAGTTTTAACAAAAACTAGAATCTGGATTTCTAATTGATGAGTGAGTTTCAAGATATGACTCTTAATATCAAAGATAATTAAGTTAGAATCCTACAAATCAACAACTCCTATAGTTGACAATAAATGTTTAGTTGTGTTGGGCATGTTTGCAACACTTCCAAAACTGACATTACGGAAGGAGACATAGCCAGGTCTTCAACAATGTTGTAATTTTGTGCATCTCTAGCATGTGGGTTGAAAGCTTATTTCTGAAGCACAACCTTGGGAGGTGGTCAGATCATCATGTAAAGATTTGGATTCTCAATCTATAATGGTTTAGAAGGAGGAGGGATTGAATTGGAAGGTTGACCAGACGAACCAGCCTCATTTCCATTTTTGACAGGACGCTTGGACCTGTAATATTTGGATCTCGAAGCTACCAAAACTTCTTGAAAAGACATCGTCAGGATATCTTGCGATGTGGAAGAGGAAGATTTTTTATGAGAAAACATTTTGTTGTCTTGAGAAGGAAATGGGTCCTTCAAAACAACGGGAGTTGGAGAACCATTAATGAATTTAGAAACCTCTACCTAATGTTGGCATTCCTTCATATAGTGATCCTCATTGCAATAAGGCAAGGATAGCGAGGTTTTCATTTTTCATCAGTAGGATCAATTTTAATAGGTTTCGTCTTTAAAGAAGCATTTTGTTTTGATTTATCTTTGCCCTTATTTTTTATTTCTGGTCGATTTCGTCTTGCCGGTAGATGATTCTACAACATTGATCTCAAAAATAGTTTCCAGAGGAAGGCTTTCATATGGTGTATCTTGTATGGCGAAAGACTGAGTATTTTTAGAATTTTTATTTTTCCCCTTAGACTGTTGGCTAACAAAACCTATAATACCATCAACGGGATTAGATCTTTATCCTATAGGAGCTGTAATGATTGGTTCACCCATAGGGCATGGTAAATTCATGCTTTTTTCGTACAAAGTGTTATATTGAGTATAGACTAAGTCTAAATACTGGGTAGGAGAAATTACCTACTCTTCCATGATGACACCTCCCTTAGCAACATCTTCCATAATGATGGGAAGAAGTGACTTTGTAAACCACTCAGCGAAAATCTGATCTAGAATAAAAACCTTGACTAGGCAACATCTACGTCTCCATTCATGGATATGATCAGAGATGTGAGTCGAATTTTTTTGTTTTAATGAAGTCAATAGTTTAGTACCAGTATCATAACGGATTGGTAACTAAAAGTGGGTAAAAAATTGAATTTCAAGGGAATTGAAGTTATGAAAAGAAGCGTGTGATAATTCCATGTACCATTTGGCTACCGAACTAGTTAAATTTCATTGGAAAAGATGAATATGGATGAAATCACCTATAAAAGAATTTTATGCACACTAAATATGATATGCCATCACATGATTAGATGGGTCTTCTCCTGATTTTCCTTTAAATTTTAGTATGTCACTCGGTAACTTTGTAGGAATCGTCGACCAATAAGGATAATAATAAATAGGATCATTGGTTAACTGGGATAAATTTGGTAGATCTAGGGTTGCAATGAATGCCAACTGTTGGTTAGGATCTTGTGGTAAGGATTGATAACCTTGCGAGATAAGACTAACCTCTGGAGGTGGATACCCAGGATATCTTGGAATAGCCTGTGCAATTGGAATTGGAATTCCATCAGGGTAGCTAAGGTGAACCATACCAGGTTGGGTTGAATAGGGACTTGATAAGTATGACCAGGGTACGGTTGACTCTGGAAAGGATGAGCTTGACCCATTTTTCCTAAGTAATATTTCTCATGTACATGTTGCACTCGCAAAGGTTTACCTTGAAAAAATTGACTTTGAATAAGTTTACTTTGAACAAATTGACCTTAAAAAGGTGGGTTTTGGAAAGTTTGACCTTGGAAAGGAGGAATTTAAAAAACTTGTTCTTGAAAAGGTGCAACCTGATAAGCTTGACCTTGAAAAGACAGGCTTTGGAAAGCTTGACCTTGAAAATGTGTTTGCGTTGTTCCAGCAATGGGTTTCCCTATAAGAATTTGTGGTATAGATTGGACTATAGGAACAATTTGATAACAAGAAGCCTGCCCATTTCCTAAGTAGCCCGAGGAACAGATATTTGAGGGGCTACTAGAATAGTCATTTCTGATGCTCCTCGAATAGGTGTTTGAGGAGAACTTAGAACCGACTATGAAACAATTGTTTGAAAAGGGGTTTGTGGCAAAATATGAATAGGTCATTGAATCAGTTGTTGAACAAGTGTTTGAGGAATTCCTTGAATAGGTTGTTGGATAATTGTTTGAGGAATCCCCTAAACAGGTTGCTCAACAGGCACAACAATACATGGAACACGTATTTGAGGAATAGTTTGTCTAGTAGGCTTAACAAGTTGATAAAGTGGCACTTGTGGAGCACCAGGACCATATTGTTGATTAAAGGAAGGATTCCAATTTGTGTTCATCCCTGGATAAGGAGTACCAAGTAAAGGTTGATTTACAAGCTAGCCTAGGTTGGGCTTAGGTATTTTACAATAAGTTCTGATAAAAGTTTGACCCCCAAGAGTAGGTTGTCCTCTAGGTGGAGAATAAGGTGGTTTCCCTAGGCTAGTAATAAACGCCAGTCGGGGTTACTTGAGGGTAACTTACTTGAATTACCAAAAACCATGTGAATATGTTGATATGATGCCATAAACACTTCAGGCATGGAAGTCATGCTTTGAACAGTAGACGTAGATAAACCAGATGACCAAGTAGAAGGTTGAGGAGAAGAAACAACTCCTAAAAAAGTGTCAGTAAGTGACTGGTATCCAGGAGGAATTGATGGACCACCATATAATAATGATTATGGGGAGCTGGTAAACATGTATGAATCAGCAGGTTCACTCCCAATAGGAATTTCTGACATAGTTACTTCTAGCGAATAAAAATTAATGCATGGTGCTAACAAGTTATTACCTAAAAAACTCAAAGTTGTAGAATACGAAGGGTCAGGTCAAAAAGAAGAAAAAGGAACTCTTAGGTCAAAAGTTTCAGTACCAGCAAATGGAGAATGAGGTATATTTGTTTCTTCAGTAATGTCTTCAATGCTAATTAACCCAAGAGGTAATTCAATCATTATTATCAACTTCCTTCGAGGTGAAGGTGGCTCAGGAGTAGGAGCTAAAACAACTGAAGGTGATTCAGGTTGAGAAACTTCAGATTCAATATGTTATACATCTGGTTCGATAAGTTTAGTATCTGAAACTTCACTATTGTCAGATTCTATGCGAAGTACTTTGGTAATCTCTAGACCAGAGTGAACTAATCCTGATTCTACTTCATGTGTTGGATTCAATTCGATTTCTACTGCCCCATATTGTAAAATTGTTGATGTTTCAAGTTCATGTGAGGATTTTGATCTTGTTGACTTAGACCTTTCAATTTTTATCTTTTCCAACTAACTTGGTGTGTATTCAGGAGGTTGATCTCGCATTCTACATGATTGTCTTGGTGATTCAACTAGGATTAAAATTTATCACAAAATTAAACATTATTCACAATGCAATCTAATTGTCTCTAAAAAGTAAAAACAAACAATTAACAAATGCTAAAAAATCTAAGCATTCAAACTATGCAAACAAGATTTTCACAATGAAATCACTTGTTGGTAATGAAAAGAAACATCATAGAAATAAAAGTAAAAAGTCGTTGCTGATATGAGCGAGTGGAACCAGTTATACTGACAACTACTTAATGAAACGATTTGGTGCAAGTAACTTCACTTATGCCATCTCGAGCGTAGATTACCCTCCAAAAAATCCGAGGCTAGTCAACGTATGTTCCAGGTACAACATGACCTTCCTTCTATCGTCACCTTGGGTAATAGCCCTAGGATTATGGTCACTAAGGTTACCAACTACAACAATTCTACTAAGGGGGAAAGGAGTAGATTGAACGTGCATGCAAGGGCAAAGTAACAAATATCAATACCCTTGAAATCTCCTCAACATGGTTAATTGGAGGTTTACTTTCAAGTGACCCCAAGTACCTTTCGACACCATTGTAATACGTGTAAAACATTGTACCATAGCCAATGAAGTGGATACGATCACTTGACCAAGTCTGATATGATGTCGTGCTTGACTCCTTTGTACGGGGAGCTTCGTAGAGAAAAAACATAAGATTCTAATGTTTGTCTGCAGCTTTGGAAAGTTTACTCACTTCCATATTCCAAAGCCCTACAAGTTAATCTACTGTAGGTGGAAAAAAGCCCTAAGAATAAAACTTTATAGTTTGATTTTAATTAGTGTTGATTTTAATCATTGTTGTTACACAAAGGTAATGAATGTGAAACTTGATGACATTATGACTTGACGCAATCCTAGTGCAATAAAAATTGATGATATAATATTTTGTTTCAATGAAAATATATCTAATCTAGGGAAATAGTCTCTCACTTTTTCAAATGAAATATAAACCGAAAATCAAACCCCCACTATAACCCTTTTCCTAATATGAAAATAACCAATTGAAAATCACCCAAATATTGAAAATAATTCAAATTTTCACTTTGCCCAATAACACAAGCAAACAAGAAATCTCTCTTTTCATACAATCACTCAGAAATTTGAAAAATGCAACAAGAAACCAATGATGACTAAAAATGAGTTCTTCCCTAATTGAATGTTATAAGTTTGCTTGTAGTAACTAATTCAGTTCATGAATACTTCAACAAATAGACAAAAAAGAAATGATCTTGTTAAATAATGAATCCATACAGGTGAGAATAGTTTTAGATAGAGGAGGAATGACTTGTTGTAGAGTTTTGTGAACCCAACGTTTCAGACTACCAAGTGAGTCCATCATCAAGGGATGATGCGTCAATAGATATTCTCCAGATCTTAATGATGTATCCAAGAGCAATAATTAGGGTATATATATATAGGTTATTAAAGAAAAGAAATAAGAAAATAGGTCAACTCTTA